>JAOXJP010084281.1:0-14886 GCA_025762735.1 Platanus orientalis | reverse complement strand
GACTAGTTTAAGTATGGAATCAAACATTTCAAACCCTTTTCAAAATTTAAACTTATTTTGTTTCCAAAATTGATGACCAATCACATCATTAAAAAGACTGGTGACGACTCCAAAATATTATGAAATTTTTCTACTATAGTTAAGTCTCCTTTCAAGAAGGATTTACCCATCATGTGAAAATCGAGGCCCACAATGATTAATTAAAAAATATTGTTTATAAATCCTATTCACCCCCTCTAGGATTAAAACCAAACTTTCAGAATTACTGTAACATGTGGAGGAATCAAATCAACTCCAAAGGATAGAGGGGTGGTACAACTTGTGGAAAAATTAAATCAACTCCAAATAATGGAAGAGTGGTGGTATACATTTAAAGGAATTGAATTAATTCCAAATGATGGAAAAGTGGTGGTGTGTTTGTGGAGGAATTGAATCAAATCCGAACCTAAAAAGAAATTTAATCAACTCTACTATGATTTCTTGTAGGAGGAAGTTAAAGTAAACTATGATAAAAGTCTCTCATGGGTGAAAAAGATAAAGGCAATACTGTGTTTGCAATTGTGTTTTGAAAAGGTATCCTCTTATCTACATTGATGTTTGTATTTATACACAAAATGGATAGTTACATTTAGTTACCAGGTGCCGCACCATATCCTATGATTTACAACCTCTATTCATTTGTAAAAACAATCTTTAAATTCTCCTCTTGCCACCTGTCATGTTCTGTCCCATGTTATGTAACTTTCATTTAGCTATAAAAGCCTCATTTAAATGCTCTTTTTGCCACTTGTCCCATGCTCTATCCTATACTCTGGAACTTTTCATCTTTACCAATGTCCATCTACCATGTGGCCGTTATTTCAACTTTATCTTCGTTGTGATTTGACAATAAATTATGGTTAGTCATCAATAATCACCTCAACTACCATAAGTCTTAATCTTAACTGTCAGATCGAAAGGTAAAAATGTTAGTGTCAACAGGCATGCAACTCAAGCTATTGGTCTTCCTTCGTAAATTTTGGTTTGAATCAGCGGAGCCGTCCAACTTCAATACTATTCTTGATTCGCATGACTTGTTCCATTCATACGGGTGCCATATCAAGTGCACCACACTCCTAAGGTGACCACTCAGGAGAGGGAATCAAAAACCTCCAAAAAGTGAATTGATTCCGCCCCCGAGTGGTCCCATCAGGGGTGTGGTACATACCATTTCACCCCATTCATACGGGCTTCATCAGGACTTGTCCCAATTTTTTTATGGGTCAAAGTCGGTGCCATCAGTCTTACGAAATTGTCCCTTTCATTTATAAAGTGTGTCGCATGGCATTGTTCCACAAGAAAAGTCCTACTGAATTTTAAAATCTTCTAGATTCCACCTAGACGTTATAGAACCTTATCGTGAGAATCCGTTTGCTCCACGGCTAGAGCAAATCGTAACCCCCCAAACCGGCGTGATGACCGTTGAGTTGGAAGACATTGAGTCAGTCAGTCTTAAACTCCATCGACGAGATTCAACGGCACTTAATACGCAGCATGGAAACGGGCACGTAAAACACGGCAGAAAGACGAGCGACTTTGATTGTGAAGTTTATAAATAGTTGTGCGAGTATGGAAACTGGAAAGCCAACACCAACAAAAGCTAGCTCCCCCCATCATTTGAAACTTACGACGATGTTCCCTAAAGTTTCTCCCCTTTTGGGGGCCTTTCTCCTCCTCGTCCTTGTCATGTTGCCTCACACAGCTCTGTCTAAACCAAGTGGGCAACCCTTCAAGTTCCTCCAGCATCTAGAGGGATGCCACAAGGGCCAGTCTGTAGAAGGTCTTCACAAGCTCAAAAAGTATCTCGAGAAATTCGGATATCTAAGCTATCCTCATTCTAATAACAGCCTCAGCCATGCAAAAGATGACGACTTTGATGACCTATTAGAGTCTGCTATAAAGACTTACCAGCTTAACTACAATCTCAAAGTCACTGGGAGTTTGGACTCCCAAACGGTGAAACAGATGATGATGCCTAGATGTGGAGACCCAGACATCATTAACGGCACCACTTGGATGCGTTCAGGCAAGAAGAAGCACCATCATGGGCCCATCTCTCTCCACACCGTCTCCCATTATAGCTTCTTTCCGGGAAACCCAAGATGGCCAGCTTCCAAAACCCATCTCACCTACACATTCCGTTCTTCTATCCAAGTAATTGACATGCAGAGCTTGAGGTCCATTTGCTCACAAGCTTTCAGTAGATGGGCACAAGTAAGCCATTTCACGTTTTCTGAAGCTCCACAAGGTACTAATGCCGACATTGAGATTGGCTTCCATAGAGGTAATCATGGAGACGGTTACGGGTTTGATGGGACTGGAGGGACTCTGGCACATGCGTTTTCGCCAACCGATGGGAGGTTTCATTACGATGCCGATGAGAGTTGGAGCAGTAATCCAGGCCCAGGTATGTTCGACTTGGAATCTGTTGCGGTGCATGAAATCGGGCATCTTTTAGGTCTGGGGCACAGCTCGGTCCAAGACGCTATCATGTTTTCTGGAATTCCATCCGGTGTTACAAAGAGGAATCTGCATGGGGATGACGTTCAGGGTATTCGTGCCTTATACGGTCTGTCTAATTAGTAATATAAGAAGCTTTCTTTAATAGATGTAAGAGGTATATACTAAATCGATTTGACCATGCAACAAATAGAGGATGCCGGCATCTTCGCACTTCATACTGTGAAGGCGTTGATAGTAGGGAGTGATTGTTTTTCATTTCAAGAGATAAATGTACTAAATAAAAGGACAAGAGGGTATCTGGTAGCACCCCTATAGGAAGAGATGAGTGTTATCTTTGATATCTGCTTTCCTTGTATCATTTTTCATTAGCGTATGCAATTTTGAAAAGTTTAAAGTTTCTCTTATTGCCTTATTTTCTACTTCTTCTTTGGTGTTTCTTATTTAGCGACTGCAAATGGAGCAAAACTACGTACAGGTAAGTTTGCAGTTGAATTCATTCTTGGTGATGTGCCACTTCGTTTTTTTGCTAGAACTCCTGTTGACCGAAAATTGGTTTGCGGGCATGCCATTGCCATGGGGATACAAGATTCGGTCTTTCTTACATCCCCATGTGCTAGAGCAAACAGGAAGCAGACCGAAGAGAGTTTTTCGATCATTTGTCCAACCACCAATTCGAATAAAATCAGGGGATTTTAGAAGGGGAGGCTATTGTCTTCCAAATGAGCTCTTTCAACAAGAATAAATGAACTACTTTTGACACCACAATATAAATAATGAAACAATCAATTAAAAAAGACAATTCATACACGAATATGAGTACTTATAGATTGCATGTTGGTCAGCTGACCTAACATCTTGATTGAAACAAACCAATATCCGACCTTGGCCTCAATAAAGAAAAACAATATGAAAATACAAGATAATTGGAAATGTTCTACGACATTTCCAAAAATTTACACCCTTATGGAGATGATTAGGATAAACCTCACTGATATTGGGATCATGCTAAGATAAGGATAAATTGGATAGATTAGATGATCGAGTAATGATTTTTCTTTTGTGAGCTTTGGTATTTATAGAGGTTGAGGTTCACCGATCGTGGCCTTGTCAGTTTTCTCTCTTATGTACCACGTTCAGGTGATTATGAACAACCCACCACTTGCTCATGGCTTCCAATTGATCACTCATGATAGCTCATGGGAGCTGTCCACTTTCCATCTTCCCGAAATTCATCAGTGCTTCTCTTTCCTTCCTCCACGATCCGGAATCGTGACAGTTATGGACTCTCGGTAATTTTCCTAGTTTTTCTCAACCATGGGAATCCTGTTTTGTAAAACAAGGATAGTGACGTTGCTTGGTCAAAGTCTTCTTTGACTTAGATTGTGTTAAGTCAGCAGTCCATTTGCAAATTCATTGGCATTTAAGGGGATTTGGGTGCATAAGAGCAAACCATTTGGCCATGCAACTAAACTTGTTGAGAAATTATAACTGGGAGGAGCAATATAAATCAACTTTCATCACTTTCAATTGGAAAAAATTAGAGTTGGTGAATTGAACACCGGATGAATGAAAAAAAGAAGAAGAAGTAAGTCGTGACATAAAAGGTCTTTTGCCGTCAACTTTTTAGTTGACGCAGCCTGATGCAGTAAGTCGTGCCATAAAAGGTCTTTGCATCAACTTAGCAAGTCGCCAAGGAAAGCAAGATGAATAAATAATAACTCATGTGATCCCGTAACGTATTATCCCTCAAAAGCAATTGCAATGTAGCGGAAACTCAAGCACACAAATTTAATAACATAACAGAAATTGAGAAATAGAAATGAGAGGATTTAGGGGTTTCGAAACCTATTTACAGATCAAAAAAATAGAGAGAGAGAGAGAGAGAGAGAGAGAGAGATGTTGGATTACTTATGATCTTAGACCGAAACAACAAGAGGTTACTTACATATTTGAATGAAAAAAATCAGAGAAATCAATTACCATACCTTGTGATAAAAAGTAGAAATCTATGTGGCTTTGGGGGTTTTGGGGCAGGAGTGGCCACGCGAGTGAGTGCTAAGAAATTATGGCCCGAGAGAAATTGAAGAGTTTGTGGTTAGATTACAGGATTTCCTCTCTTCCTCCTGAGGATAAGAACCAGATCAATTTCAATATAAATCACCCGTCTCTTCACTTCTTGATGCATATTTCATCGTAGGTGAAGCACAATACGAGATCTAACAAAATTCCAGGCAACTTCAGACAAACAAGAAGAGAATCAATGAAACTTGGAGCTTAAGAAATCCTAGGCTTTAAATGAAGATCTAAACAAGGAAGACAGAGAGAGAAAAGAGCGATAGAGAATAAATCAGAGAGCCTGAATCTAGGGAAATTTGTATTTGTCGTCCTTCTGCTAAACCCGTATTTATCAATACCGATTAGAGAAAGTGTGGTAGTTATGGTAATTAAGTTGAAAACTGGAGGCTATTTTCTTTAAAGACATGGGATTGGGTTTGGGTTTGACGAGTAATATTGCTACCTAATATCAATATTGCGGAGGCCCTATAAAAATGTTCTATGATAATAAAAAAAAGTGTCTATAGTGTGTATGGTGAATGATAAGTTGACATGTGTTGTTTTTGCGGTTTAAAATGTCCAAAAAAGTGTTCAAATGAAATAGCAGGTAGGGGTGGCAATTCGTGTTAGTGGGTTGGGTTCGTGTCGTGTCGTGTCGAGATAAGGTTATATGACTATATGGCTCAATCCTAGCCCAACCCATTTATTAATCATGTCAAAGCGGGTTAACTCATTTTGACCCAGTTATTAAAAATGTTAGGACATGTGACTTGATTATCAGAACATGGGGTGAAGTTAATTGTTGGATCTTTGTACTCTTCTCAATTAAGGCTTGACTAACATTAAAGTTCAAGACACTCTAAAATATCCATCAATGGATCTTTCCAATGCTATTGGTGGGTTGGAGGCACATCCTGCATCTCATTTTGGTTTTTGCTCTAATAAAGTTATGTATATGGGACTGAATTAATGGTTTATGTCTCTCTCTTTGTGATATTAGATTAATATAAATAATTTTCTTGAAATTAAATTATTTATCAATCATCCCACTTTTATATAAATTCACTCTCTCTCTCTCTCTCTCTCTCTCTCTCTCTCTCTCTCTCTCTGAGTTTTATCTGGTATTGATCTAAAATCCTTATGTCTGATGACACAGAAAATGGTGAAATGTATGAAGAAAGTCACAAAACTTGATCTTGAGCTGACTGTGGAAGAGAGGAACCTCTTCTTTATGGATTATAAAAATGTTATTGGTGCTCGTCAAGCTTCATGGTGCATCATGTCTTCAATTAAGCAGAAGGAAGAGTCAAAAGGAAATGAGCAAAATGTGAAACTGATCAAGGGTTACTGCCAAAAGGTAGAGGAAGAGTTGCCCAAGATTTGCAATGAAAGTTTGACCATCATAGATAGGCACCTTATCCCTTCTTCATCCTCTAGAGAATCAACTGTTTTCTACTACAAGATGTAAGTTATGTTAATTTTGTATTTTGTTCTATTTACTCTGGTGCTTAATTATTGGATTAAGCAACGCTCTTAGTGGTCCCACCCAGTGTTGTTTAGACATTCTAACATATGTTGGCTGAGCATAGTTTGTGCTTGTAGTCTGATCTTCTAGTGCTGCAAAACTCATCTGATCATGTTTGGTTTTGAAAGTTACACTATAGATTCATCACAGTGGCTGCTTAAGAATCATCATTGAAGTAATAACCTATGATAGAATTTGTTGCCTGAAGCATGACCACAACGTTGCTTCCCGGAAATTATTACAAAATTGATACAGATTTCATTCTTACTTGCTAAGACACCCTTTAGGTCTACACTTTACAACATACAGATAGTGACACACACAACTTGCAATCTAGCAACTTAAACTTTCTAAACAAAACCTTTGTTTTAAGTCCAATCCAACCCCATTTTAATCCCCACATCAGTACCTTTTAACCCTCCAAAAGTCTTCATAACAACCACTGTTTTAAGACCCCAGACCCTTGGAATACCATTTGTTTACCTTGTACTAAAATTAGCATTGACCCTATTATACTTGTTAGAACCTAAATTAGTCCTATTGCAACACCCTATACTATCAGCTTTGATCCCTTAACGCTCACAAGCTAACTCACTGATCAGCCTCCAAAATAGTTCTATTTCGTTTTCTCTTTTAGTCTTTATGGTCGTATTGTTTAAGAAAACTTACCTTGACATTGATTTAATTTTGATAAGGCACCTAAAGGAGAGAAGACTATTGGGGTGGAATGATCAACTTTTATACAACCATACTAGTATGTTTTCCCTTTACTTTTTTTGATGAGCGGATTAATTAGTGTTCATTTACAAAGACAAAGCTTAATACGTAATTATCTTTTTTATGCTGATACATTTTGCTAAAATGGTCCATTTCTAGCATCCTTAGTCATGGCATGGCTTCATTTAGGTGGTATCTTTTACTAGAATACCAAGTTGTGACAAATCAAATGACACGAAACAAAAATATCAAATAAATCATTTAGCTACAATATAAACTACATGATACCTTGTAATATCCTTGACTAGTCCAATTGATGATTGTTTAGAATTTAAAACAAGGATATCTACTTAAGTTTCTTTAATTATGATAATTAACATACATTTGAACAAAGGTAATTTTCTTGGTTGAGTAGTGTTTGTAAAAATTATGTAAACTCAGTCAAAATGGTTGCTAGTGGTTGACATTCTAGGTTTCAGTTAACTTTGATTGATGTATACTTCAGTTGTTTTAATGTGATGAAGGAATAAATTCACAAAACAAGTGATAGGAGTTACTATAAATTATGTAAACTCTATCAAAATGGTTGCTAGTGGTTTACATGCTAGGTTTTTGTTAACTTGATTATTGTATATTTCAATTGTTTTCTTATAGTGTTTTTGTATAAATTTTGTTGTAGTTATTAAAGAACTAGAAGGAAATAGTCTCTCTAGTTTCCATTTGAAGAGTAATATTGGGGTTCTACTTAATATTATTGGCAGGCTTGAGATTTTTCTTTTGATGTCTTAGTTAAAGTAGACAATTTTAGATCCCAAAATGTTTGCTTAAAGAGTTCAGTTAAGTGGAGAAGGCAGACTAGATTTTTATTTTATTTTATTTTTTATGAGAAAAAAGTAATTATAATTAAAAACACTAAAAACAACCAAAAAGGGGGAGGGGGCTAGCCATCCCCCCTCAAGGAAAGAAAAGAGCCACCAAAAAATTACCCCATGTTATCTTATGTCAAGCAAACTATCCCAGTTCTGAAAAAGATCTCTCATTCCCTACAAGACCAGGCTGTATGTGATAAAATGTCATAGATAGGTTCATGAAGTGGTTTCAATTTAGGTAGAAAAGATATCACTTTTTTATGAAAAAAAATGTGCCATCAAGTACTATATTTTTTTCGAGAAAGAACAATGAGCATACTTCTAACATTAATTTACCATGGTTAATCATGTTGGAGAATGAACAATTGAATAATGTGCATTATTGTAGCATGTGTGGTAGCCAATGCAATTGTCATTATATCATTTGAATTTTAGTTCTTCATTGGTCCTCTTAACACTCCAAGATCTTACAAGCCTAGCTTAATTCTATAAGTTTGGAGCTCTACCATTTATATATATTCAACAATTCAACAAGCTAGTCATTTTTTTTAATTAGCTATCCATCTTTGATTAAAAACACTAATTGTTACTCAAAATCTATTGATGCATTTGTCAGATAGACTGAAAGATTTTTGCACTAGGAGACCTAGGTGCATAGTTAAAACTGGGATTGTTGCAGTGGTGGATCAATATCAAGTTACTTTTTAGATTCATAATCGAGGGAGGTGGCACTATAAATGGACAAGGTTTTGCATTGTGGACTATACCAAAACTTTATTATAAAAAAATGTTCAGCAGATTCATGTATTTATTAGAATATTAAGTGCAGATTCAATGTATATGGCAGTGTCCATTGTCCTTTTACTATTGTATAAATGGGTTTTTTTTAAATGCATAGTTTGGTTTCTCTTTTTATTGTTTATAATTTTATTGGGTTCGTAATAAGATGGGAAAGAAAAGAAAGTTGGGAAAGGGGATAAATAAATAAATTCTATGGTGCTTAACAAACGTTGTCAAAAGTTATTATTTGTAATTTTTTTTTAATGCCTTAAAATCAATATATTAACAATGTTTTATATACACATATTGATTTATTATATGCGTGTCTTGATTTACCAAAATGTTACATAAAATAAAATTTTCATTTATTTATAGCTACGGATATAATCATAGTAACATGTGCAATGTAATTATAGAAAAAACCGTTGTAATTTGTGGATATTAAGTACATATAAAACTATAAGACTAGGTTGTGTTCTTGAGATATAACTACAGATAAAAGCGTAACTATAATAGCGTATGAATTTTTTAAAAATAATATTACAATGGATAAGTTTTTTAAAAACCGTAACTATAAGTTTTTTAACTACACATAAATCGTAGCAAAAAGGGAACCTTTCCCTATGGTCACTATAACTGTAGCACTATCAATAGTGACATCATTTATAGTCACGTTTTTTATGACTCTAGGTAAATTTATTGTTACACTTTTTTAGAAATATTGTTATTTAACACGTAACAATAAAGCCTCTTTGTTGTAGTCCTGACAACAGATCCTATAGACCCATTGTTTAAAGACTGACCTGAATGATATGAAAGATCTATATTGCATTTTTTTTTATTTTTTTGGTACTGACCTCTAGGGTTTAAATCAGTATCCGCTCAAATGACCCAACCCAACCCTACCCATCCCACCTCAAGCAGACCCACACAGGCGACTTCCACTATGCACTGCTCATCCCACCCGCCTCCAGGATTTGATCCTGGGGCTTGCCTGTGGAAGACATATGCCTCAGCTGCCAGAGCACTGGGGCGTTGGCTGGAAGATCTATATTGCGTTGATATTAGTATATTACTGGATTTTGTACAAACCAAATGTGTGGTTTGCATCTCAATAAAATATTACAGGGTCTTCCCTTAGTAAACTTTGGTTTGAATCAGGCATCAACCAATGTTAGTCCAACTTAAATACTTCTCGATTCGCATGACTTTCATCTAGTGCCCGTATGTAAAGACTCGTCCTCATTTTTTTTATTATCCAAGTCAGTTTTAATAACTTCCTATTCTTTTCATTTTTCTATATTTTAATTAGATTCCACTTAAGCTGCCCAAAGTAAGAGACCCGTGTCGTGAGAATCCGTGTGATGACCGCAAAGTATGAGTCTTTGGATCAGTTTGTCTTAAGCTACAACGAAGAGAAGTGAAAGGAAACAATTGATGATTTTAGAGTAAAAGGGGGTGAAAATTTTCATTTTGGTGTTATCATCATTTTAAATGTAAAATCCACAGATAAAAACAATGTAAACTAACTAAAGGAGCACCAACACAACCACACACAAGAAACATAAGGGGGGAGGTAAGCGGTCTGATATCAAGTGCGACACCCCCCTGATGGGACACTCAAGAGGGGGAATCAAAAACCTCCAAAAAGTGAATTGATTCCGCCCCCGAGTGTCCCATCAGGAGGCTTGGCGCATACGATTTGTCATGGTGGGTCTTATGTCCCCTTATCCTTTCAGCCATGGCCCCACCAAGGCGGCACGGGATCCTCTCCAACTTGCAAGAAGTCCTGCAATACACACGTTCTAAAAATAAGTGAATCACTTTTTGGATAGGTGATTTATACTTCTTTTTTTTTTCATATACAGTCCTACTGGTTGAAGACGATCCTGAGGACAAGAAGACTATTATTGAGGAGCAAATCAACGAAGTCTTTTTTGAAAACATGAGTAATAATGCCAAATGAACAGTGATGACTATTCTCCTCCACTACCCATTTCTTCAGGATGATGATCCCACATTTCCCACACAATTTGGTTTTTTGTGAAAAATTAATTCTAATTATGGATTTGCAGAAGAGTAGTTACTGTCCATCACCCTAAAGAAAGGGGTAGTGGAGGAGAATAGTTATCACTGTACATTAGGCATTATTACTCATGCATTCAAAAAATTAAGACTTCGTTGTCTCGACCCCCTGTGATCACGGGGTGTTGTACATATACCCCAGTGCAGAGGATTTCGCTTAAGGGCCCAGAACTTCTGCACTGGGTGCAGGGTGCAGCCTCTTACAGTGGCTGATCTCACCTGCGACACTCCCCCCCGCCCCTCAAGGGCCACTCAGTGGGGGGGATCAATTCACTTTTTGGAGGTGATGTGATATCCCAAAAAGTGAGTCGATCCCCTCCTCTGAGTGGCCTTTAAGGGGAGTGTCACAGGTGATTTCAGGCCCTCTCATAGGGGTGTGGGTGCCATGTACTTTTTATGTGAGACCTGCACCCTCTTTGAGAGAGACGCATTTGTTGCATGCATGGGACCCATACCTCCTATGAGAAGGTGCCTCTGCACCCGGTGTGCAAAGGAGTTTCTCGCTCGACACAATTGGACAAAAGTGTGTCAGTCAATAATTGGCACATGATTCGTAGCTGTATTTATCTAAATACTACCCCTAATTGGGCATCATGGCACAGGTCCAGAGTAAGGGTGGCCCTTCGTGTTTGTGGGTTGTGTTCTTGTTGTATCGACTTAAGAGTATTTGACTATATGGGTCAACCCAAAATGGACCCATTTATTAATTGTGTCAAAACTCTCAACCCTAACACAGCCTGTTTATTAAACAGGTAACACAACATGACCCATGTTGGATTCACACAAACACAATCCATTTCAATCCGTTTAACAAATGGGTCATGTTGGGTTGGCACAAATATCTGACCTAAAAATTGACATGATAGACATACTTTCGTGCTCCATTCTATATGTGTATTTACCCATATGACCTTTAAGATTTTTTGAATTACTCAATTCTATTTAAAAAGAAAATTTTTTATTGGAGAAAAAATATTCCATTTAATTATACAGATTAAACATGTTGGGTCATAACAGGTTGGATCAACCCAACAGAATAGTTAACTGGAATAATTCGAGTTGATTGCAAGTTAGGCAAGTCATGACAAATTTTATCTATTTATTAATTGTATCTAAGCGGGTTGACCCGTTATGGCCCGAACACGATTACAGTAAACCTAACCCACTAATTTCGCAACAGTTTCGCAGGTTGTGTCAAACATTGCCACCCGTAGTCCAGGAATATCTGAACAAGGACTGTAAAAGGACCAGTTCCAATTACTTCTCGGTCCACTCAAGATAAATACAAATTCAAATGGATATGTTCCAATTTAATATCCAGACCATTTAGAAAAATACCCGATTATAATCGGATCAAATACCAATGCCAATCTATATTGATATATGTTCCTGCTAAATACATGTATTTATGGCAGTTTAGACGGCTGTCAAAATTAAAGGACTCATTACTCATGTTATCCTCTCAGATTTGAGCCCAATAACTTCCTTCCATGTGGAAAAAGAGAGCCTAGGGATTCCTATAAATAGTTTGGAACTCCAACGAAGTTCGGTAAACATTATTCTCTGGTAATTGCAAAGCATAGCCCATCTAGGTAGTTTGAAACTTATGATGATGTTCCCCAAAGTTTCTCCTCTTTGGGGAGCCATTCTCCTCCTCGTCCTTATCATGTTGCCTCAAACAATTCTGTCCAGACCAAAAGGACAACCCTTCAAGTTCCTCCAGCATCTAGAGGGTTGCCACAAGGGCCAATCTGTCCAAGGTGTTCACAAGCTCAAAAAGTATCTCGAGAAATTTGGATATCTAAGCTACCCTCATTCTAATAACAGCCTCTCCCATGCAAAAGATGACCAGTTCGATGACCTATTAGAGTCGGCTGTAAAGACTTCCCAGCTCAACTACAATCTCAAAGTCACAGGGAGTTTAGACCCCAAAACGGTGAAACAGATGATGATGCCTAGATGTGGTGACCCAGATCTAGACATCATTAACGGCACCACTTGGATGCGTTCAGGCAAGAAGCACCACCATCACGGCCCCTTCTCTATCCAAACCGTCTCCAATTATAGCTTCTTTCCAGGAAACCCAAGATGGCCAGCTTCCAAAACCCATCTCAAATACGCATTCCGTTCTTCTGTCCAAGTAATTAACCATAAGGTTGGTTTTGTTGTTAAACGAAAAGGAAAAAAAAAAGGGACTTACGATCCAAAAAGGATCCACATATTTACCCTATTACCCTCCCATGTGAAGTTTATTGGAAATTATCTATAGTTTGAAATCGGTCTATAATACGAACGTCATGTCACGCTGTTCATAGTTTATCCGTATGGGTATCAATTGGGCCTGGCTGGATCAGCCAAGGCCAACCTAAGCCTAGCCTGTGATAAAATGCACGAGCCCGAGCTGGGCCCAAATCCAAACTCAACCTGATAACTTTTGTCCGAGTCCAGTTCGATTTAATAAAATCAGGTTTTGGGCTAGCCCAAAGTTAATAACCCAATAAAAATTTTAGATTGAGTTGGAGGCTATAGGCTTTAAAAATCAATTTCTTAAAATATATCAAATTGAATTGGGTCCATGAACCTTAAAAATTAAATTTATGAAATAAATCATTCAAAATTTATAAACATTAAGATGGGTTTAGGCCAAGGTTACTCAAATTAAGAAAAATGGGCACTTAGTTTCGGGCCAAGCTGGGCTGGCTTCAGGCTAAAAAAAAGCTTAGACCCAAGCCCATTGTGAAAATCACTTCGGACCTAAAGCTTAGACCCGAGCATTCTTCGGGCCGGCCAAATCGGGTTTTGGGCCAGCCCTACTTGTCTGGATTCTCTCCTGTCCACAAGATTTCTTGTGGCACACATGTACTCCAATGTATGTCACCTTTTTGGATGGTGAGTTTTTTTCTAGGATAAGTGCACGCCTCTCCTAGTCGCAAGAAATCTTATAGACAGGAGACGATCCTTTTTAATAGTTGTTAATTTGTTATCTATTCGGTGTGGAAAGAAGAAGAAGCACCATCTCCAGTGCTTCTTGCGCAGTGTCTCATTGTTCCTTCTTTCAAATAACCCCAAGGTGACCTCCTTCAAAGGTCCATTTCACCTACTGATTCTAATTAACGTAATCCATTAATACAATACATGGATTACAAGATGGTCAGTGCGAGCCATTTCCACCCTTGAAGAAGCTTAATGCAATCTTATAGATTGGTTTCCACGGTTGAGAGTGGAGACGGTGCCACCCTAAAGAATGCCATTGCGTACCCATCCATTTAAAAGAAACTATAGATTGAGAAATTTCAGTCTCATGTGATCGAGAGTGAAATATATTGCCACTATATATAATACAAAATCCAGATTGTTAGTGTACATGATTCAATGAGATAAGCAAGGCAACAATCTTGGCAGTTAGAAACAAAATATGAGCTACACATGGGTTAGTTACAAACAGAATATGAAATAGTCAATCCCTCTCTTTCATTTTAGCTATTCGTTGAATTGTGTGAATTGTGGTTGAGCCGTCACCATCTGATTTGGTTCCGTTGATTGTGAGTGAACCATCACCGTCTAATTGGCCTTAAGTGAATCGCCTGGACTGAAGTCCTTAATACTCCCTCTCAAACTAGGTTGTGGAGTGGGCCAAAGGCCCAATTTGCTCCGTAGATGATGAAACCGGTCTTTAGGTAATGGTTTGATCAAGATGTCAACCAATTGACATTGAAAGGAAACAAATCAGGTAATGAGAGAATCAAGGGCCACTTTCTCGTGAACAAAGTGGTAGTCGATTTCAATGTGTTTCGTACGAGCATGAAGAGCTTGGTTGAGTCATTGTAAGATATTGAAGAACTCCCACGATGCTACAATAATGAGTGGGGTCGAGATAAAGATCAATGTGATTGGTAACTAATGAGTTGATAGCCATGGATGTAGAGATAAATTTGCACGAAGCCATGTGTAACCGAGTGAGTAACTCCTTGTCATGTTTATGTTGTGATAAGTAGGGGCCATCATTTATGCATTATATTTCGATCCCCAAGAAAAATGTTAAAGTGTAACGACCTCGAAATTCACTACCTTATTTAGATGTGAAATCGAGCCGCTACTAAACTAGATACATACAAAATTTGTTATAAATTTAAGCATTTTACCTGAACCTGTGATCTTAATGAAATAGTTAACCTTAATCTTAAAACAACATAAGTAGTAGAATCATAAACTATCATGTCTAACCATAATTTTAAGGGTGCAGCAGAAATAAACCATAATATATGTACCAACTAACCATTGTATCACAATCTTCCATCACTACAACTCGAATATAAAACTACAAGTCTCAAAAGTCAAACTTTAATCTTAATA
>JAOXJP010084271.1:0-14886 GCA_025762735.1 Platanus orientalis | reverse complement strand
ATACTTATGTGTTCTTGAAAACCCAAAAATTATCTTTGACAACTATTGCTCTTAGCATTAAAATCATTCAAAATAAGAGTAGATCTTTGCAAAACAAGATTGAAGCACTTCAATGAACCTAATAAAATGAAAACGGAGATTAGTTTAATGTTCTCGTACTTCTTGTGCAAAAACGTTCTCAAGCTTCTGTTTTTTTAGAAAATCCTCAAAACTTTTGCTAAACTTAGTTTTTTTTTTCTTCTTCTTCTTCTTGCTCTTGATCTTTTTTCTAGGGTTTCTAAGACAAATTAAATCAAACTCTATCTAATTTATAGACCCAACGAGATTCCCACATGAATTAGAAACCTACCAAGAGTTGAAAAGTCATGTTTTGCGACTTTCCTGTTTGATCCCGAATAAGTCGATTGATCAGGTCGGAGCCCAAAAATTTTGATTTTTTTTGTTTGACCCTCATGCACTAAAATTCTTATATATTTTTTCATTTGGGGTCGTTTGTTTCGTTGATCTCTAGACTTTCATGTCTATTCATTGACATAAAGTTTACTCATAGATTTTTTCCACATCTTTGTTGGTATTTCTCTAAAGTTGTACCAATTTATGGATCAGTAAATATGCATTTAAATGGTCTTAAGTTTGTGTGGAACATATATATCATGTGTGTATAGTATAGATGCGACATGTGTACAAGATATGTGTGAACAAATGTGGACTGTTACACTACATGAATTTACAAGTTTTGAAATAGGCATTGAAAATATGCAAAATACCTAACACAATGAAGACCAATAAAAACACCAATGTGAATAGGTGAGTTGATTCATGTTGAAATAATTAAAACAATAAAAGGAATGCCAAAATTGAATTCAGTTGGATTACTAAGAAAATATTTTAGTTCTTGCAATTTCATGGCAATGATGACCCTAGATATAGTGGAGATTGTGAGTTCAAGTAGCCAACCTAAAGCGGATGGGATAAGGCTTTGTTTTTGTCGTTGTTTGCTATGATCACTGAATCTATTCCAATATATGAAGTAACAATAATTCTAAATCAGTGATACATATTCAACATAGTGGGTAGATACCAGTAGGTTTGACACTACAGAGAAAGGGACCTTATAATCTTGAAGTTGGATCACCACCCATGATAATTCTTAGCATCTCACAATTTGTGAACCATAAATTAGTTTCAAATTTGAAAGTTCACACAATTCGCCGATCCCTCAATCTATCCTTTTCTTTCAGTGACCAAGTATTGGGTTGGCAACTTCAATGTAAAAGCATCAATACACGTTCCCTTAAAGACCCTCTATACACATCAAATTTGTTGCATTGAATGTATGCACAAATTACTCATTCAGATTGAGGAATGGTTTATTTTTTATGTTGGTGATTAATTTTTCCAGATTTAGAATTCCAAATTTGTAAATTACACCTCCTTCTAAATGAGGGAAAGAGAAAACCTCTACTTAAGTCTACTCGTTGACACCCATATAAGAATATGTAAGTGTATCAAGTATGTGTGATTTCATAGACTTCAAAGTGTGGGTGAACTTGGAATCTTGTTGAAAATCGATCTGTAGAAAATCCCTCCATGCCTATAGAGTCTTCTTATTTATAAGAAAATGTTAAAGATAGCAGAGTCCATCTAGGAGTCTTTCAGTAATCTTTATATTTTCCTTGTCTTGTGAAGATTAAACCTCATCTGTAATTTCTTAAAGTTTTATCCACTGATCTTCGCGAGTTGAAATATTTGTCTACAAGTGAAATTTGTTGAGTATTTCTCTTAAATTGTTACCTACTAGTAAAATTTTATCCTCACGAGTAAAAAATTAAAAACTGTCATTTTTGTGACAAGCCTTACCCATGAGTAAATCAGCTCTAGGATCACTTTGGAGTATTTGAGTTTATTTAGAATTCTTGTTCTTTATCTATACCAGCAAATGCTTATTTAACTCAAATTTTTGCTCCTGAAAAAATGGAATGCTTTGACTTGACTTCCATATCCTTGGAGATTTTAATCACATGGGTAACTTTGCATATGTAATTGACACATGTCCAATGAACTTTCACCACATGTCAACATCTTGCTAGTTTCCTTTTAGTGCTCTATCCTCAAATTAGGTGCCACATGGTATGTGATGGTTTTACCCTAGAATTCTATTTTACTTGCAGGTTTTACTTCACTACTTACTTGCAAGCCTAATTTTATCAGTAGACTTGTTTTACTCGTAGATTTATTTTACCTGTAGGAGTGATGTCACGTGTTTTTTTATGGTTTGTGCCATGTGTCATCTTTTATATGGATGCCATGGAGCTTGCTTGGTTGTGTCAATAAAATGCGACGTGGCAGCTTACAAAGGATTTTATTCACACAGATTCCTTTTCTTCTCACGAGTAATAATTTTACTCACATGGCTTGTCAATTTTCACTTGCATGAGTGTTCTACCACGCATCGTATTTTCAGTCCTTTTACTCGCATGAGTATTTTTTTAGTAGGCACTACACATGTCTCAATTGTCATCCTCATCCTAATTACCCACATCCGCCATTAATTCCCATTAAATCCCTATTCTGATTTAAAATGATCTAATGTACTACACGAGTATTTTTTTAACACCAAGGAAAAAATGTATGACAACACCTTCTTAACCTCTTTTTTTGGAGACTGATAAAAAGTGTTTATAACCCCATAAACATGCCACATATTGATACATGATGTTTTTTGAATTTTATGCCTCTTTTTGGACATCTATCTTTTCTTCTAAACACTTTTTTTTTTCGCTTTTAAATCCTTACACATTTTAGTCTATAAGTGTTCATAGATAATCACACTTTTTCATCAGAACATTTGTTTCGCTTTCTGTGACATCTCGACAAACTACTACTCAGATCCTCTCTTGATTGTTAAATTCCAGTTAATATTCTGTAAATTTTGGTGGTCAACACGTGGCTAAAATATCATCAAAAGTGAAAAAGTGAAAGTTGCTACTTCTAATTTTTTTCAGCCACATGTCAACCACCAAAATTTACAGAATGTTAACAGAAGTTTAACGATCATGAGAGGAACACCACTCAACCAAGGATCCCAGGCATTTTTAGACTTGGGAGGGTGGCCTTCAGGTGATGTCCATTTGTCATGCATCATGTCACTCATCGACAATTTTAATTGTTGTACATTTGTTTCCTCTTAACATCTTTGTCATCCCATCCAACTATCTCAAGCTTTTTTCGGTTTCAAAGTGGGGTTTTACTTGATATTTTTGTCAAGCATCATATCACTCGTTGATTGGTATAGGTATAACTTTTCACGTGGAAGGATCAAGATGATTAGGAGCCCTTTTGTAAAGCTGCATCTGACAGCCACCTGTACTAATGATCATGCAATCATTTCATTTGAGTTTCTCAATACATATGAAGCAAAACAAAAAAAACAAGAATGATGGATTACAATAAACTCATTCAGATTTGTAGTAATTGTACTTGATATCATCAGCCATTTCATTTTATAGAAAAACCAATGATGATTTCTTTTTTAATTTTATTTAGGCTGCATTTGGCAGTCACTTGTAATGTAATCATTTCATTTGAGTTTCCCAAGGCTTTTGTAGATACAATGGAATGGTTTATAACGAAATCATTCAAATGTGCACTGATTTGTGCTTGACAACATAAGTCATTTCATTATATTAAAAAACCTATGATGATTTCATTTCTAATTGTAGTTAACAAATCTGTATAAATTTGAATGAATTCATTATAAACCATAACCTCATGGTTACAGATGTCTTGAAAAACACAAATGAAATGATCACATTACAAGCGGCTGCCAAACATGCTATTAACAAATCAATATAAATTTGAATGAACCCCATTAGGATCCATCACCTCATGCTATATAGGAAATTTAAAATGAAATTATTACATTACAGGTGGCTGCCAAACAAGCTATAAGTCTATCCCAACTACCAAGCATCATAATTTTTTTTTTTGTGTTAGTTCTGTTAATCTCAGTCTATCCAAACTTCCCTATCAAAGCATAGATACGCATTGTGACTCTTAACTTCTTTCTTTGTCATCCCACCCATGTGAATGGATAAAAAATGCTCACCTCAACGAATGCTAACCACTGTTCCTTGTCAAGCGGTGGGCACATCAATGCCGGAAAGTGAATATGCACCCCCAAAAAGTGAAAATGACTTTTCAACGCTGATGTGTCCGCCCCTGACAAGTAGCAATGATGAACGTTTGTTAAGAGTAGCATTCATAAACCCATCCCCCCACCCACCTATCCAAGTAACCCTTTGTGTAAGTAAAAACATGTGAAACTAAAGAGAGAGCGACCTTAGAGCTTGGAAGATGAATCACCAATTTCAAATTTAAAAGATCACACATTTCACTAGTTTATGGTTGTAATTACTTAAAGTATGTTCTTTTCTTTCATCGGTGAGAGTGGGATGGCAACTTCTCTCTCCATTTGGAGAATGATTTTCTATGTTGAAAAAATCTTTGTAGACATGCTATAGATTAACACGTGATGTGTTTTGAATTTGGTGACTTTTTTTGACACCTACTTTTCAACTGCACACTTTTTTTTTCATGTTTGTATCTCCAACACACCGCATGGCAGCCTATAATTCATCACAAAGACTTGTTGACAATTTTTATTGTAGAACATTTGTTTCCTCTTAACATCTTTGTCATCCCATCCAACTATCTCAAGCTTTTTTCGGCTTCAAAGTGGGGCTTTACTTGATATTTTTGTCACGCATCATATCACTCATTGATTGGTATAGACGTAACTTTTCACGTGGAAGGATCAAGATGATTAGGAAGCCCTTTGTAAGGCTGCATTTGGCAACCACCTGTACTGATGATTATGAAATCATTTCATTTGAGTTTCTCAATACATATGAAGCAAAAAAAAAAAAAAAAAATGATGAATTATAATGAACTCATTTAGATTTATAGTAATTTGTGTTTGATAACATCAGTCATTTCATTTTATAGAAAAACCTAAGAAGATTTCATTTCTAATTGTAGTTAACAAATCCGTATAAATTTGAATGAATTCTTTACAAACCATCACCTCATGGTTACAAATGCTTTGAAAAACTCAAATGAAATGATTACATTACAAGTGGTTGCAAAACAGGCTATTAACAAATCAATATAAATTTGAATGAACTCTGTTAGGATCCATCACCTCATGCCGTTGACATTTAAAATGAAATGATTACATTATAGGTGGCTGCCAAATAGGCTATAAGTCTATCCCAACTACCAAGCATCATAATTTTTTTTTTGTGTTAGTCCTATTAACTTTAGTCCTTCCCAACTTTCCTATCAAAGTATAGATATGCATTTTGATTCTTAACTTCTTTCTTTGACATCCCACCCACCTATCCAACTTTTTCTTGGGAAGAGATGAGGGAGGGGGGGAGGGGCTTTGCATGATATCATGTCACACATTGATATCTCATCCGCCAGATACGATATGATTGAAAGCCAATTGTGTAATCCCTGTCAGTGATGAAATGGAAGGTACAAACTCCATCCAGTACCTAAAACATTGCTTAGGCCCCATTGTCATGGTGATTTTGGCACCCCCTCCAGTTGGACCAAATATTTGCCTTGTTTTGCTATGATATGAACCTTATGAATTAACAATAATTCTGAATCAGTCTTGAACCCAAACTTGAGCCTTCAATTGACCTCATTTAGCTAGATGAGCCTGAGCTGAGCTACTCTCGATTCAACTTGTTAAAAGCTCGCCTAGCTTAGTCTTTCTCTCTCTCTCTCTCTCTCTCTCTCTCTCACATTATATTATTCATTTAATATACTTTATTAAAAAAATAATTGATTTGATTTATAATAAATAATACACAAATTATTGTTGTTGTATTAAGACATCAAATTAGATAAAATTGTTTTTGTTATACTAAGGCATTTGTATAATTGCTTTTGTTCTACTTGGACATTTATAAACTTGAATTTAACGAACTGAGTTGAGCTTAGACTTGTTACCAGCCAGAGCCTTAATTGTGTGACAAGCCTAAGTTGAGCTGGTCAAAGCTTGGCTTATTGACACCTCTAGTGCATATCCAACATGATGAAAAGATGACCTAGAAGAGAGGGTGGATTGTATCTGCTCCTCTCTGTTCCCTGTCAAGGGGCGGGCACATCAGCACGAACAAATGATTTTCACTTTTTGGGGGGGTGCATATCAATTGTCGGCACTGATGTGCCTGCCCCTGACATGGTGTAGAGAGGAGCGGAGACAATCCTCTCTCAGACAAAGCCCTCTATATATAGGTACTAACAGAATGGAATTGAAGAGAAAGGCCCGTAGAGGATGGAAGTTGGATCTCCAGCCACCATAAGTTACTATACATTATTTTAATTTTTTTTGGTAGGCTCCACTCAGAGCCATTCAAGCCTGCCCAGCGGCAGAGGAGCAGCCGGCTCAAAGGTGCACACTGGAGAAGTGTTGGCACGGGGATTTGATCCTTAGTCTCCTCCAGTGGAGGAGGATGCCTCAACCACCCTACCAAGATGGTATTGGCCTTGAAACTACATATTTGTTTCAATTTGATGATCACATATTTCACCTTGTGCTATAATTACTGTCCTGTCATTTTGCACCCCCTTAATGAACACCTAAGCTCCACCATACATGGTATTGAAAAAGTTGTTTACACTTTTTAGGAGAGTAATTTTCACTTTTCGATGCCATGTGTCCGTCCTGCATATGGGTGGACCTTAGGCATTCGTTAAGGGAGCATACAAAATCCTATGTGGCCAAAGAGTGGAGCCAATGTGCAGTTAATCTGCGGTCATATAAAGTGCACAACATGTCTTTAAAAATTGTTCAAAGTTTAATACGAACGTGTCCCCCAGGATTCTTTCCAGAATGTTAAAGTTCAATATTGTTCCGAAGATTTCAATGGTTGTCATGTGGCAAAATAATAAATGAAATTGAAAATGTGTAGGTCAGTTTCTTGAGTTCTTTGGATACGTGTTGATCACCAAAATCTTCTGAACCTTAACTGAACTTTAAAATTCTGAAGACAATCTCAAGCGGGAACGTGTCATGTAACTAAGTATGAGTTCGGTAAGTATGGATGCACTAAAGGCTAACACGTTGGGCGTGTAAGGTTAAAAACAGAAAATGGTTTTCAATTTAAAATGTCTATGCTCAAAAAGAGACAGTGAATTCCAAAAGAACCTTACGTGTCAATCTGTGGTGTACATCACATAATACTCACACCACTTTTGATCACAGTTAATTTAGTCTGGAGGAGGCTGTGTAGGGGTAGGCAATATCGCTATAAAAGAGAAGCTAGATAGCGTTTCCTTTAAAGATCCACTATAAAAGACTTCTTTGTCATACCATCCACTTAGAAGGCTGCATTTCTGCTCATGGCGTGCATACTTTCAGATTCAAGCTTCCATTTCATGGTTCTCTCTCTCTCTCTCTCTCTCTCTCTCTAAAAGCTTGCTTGCTTATATGTGTTGCAACGTTTAATTTCTCTATTTCAGGGTCTCCATCAAAAGCCAGTTCGTAGTGGTAGAATGCCCCACCAGAGTTCTCCGGGTACATTTTCAGTTTTCAGTTTCAATCTCAGAGAGTTGTTTCTGTGTCATTTATCTCAGAAATTACAACCCATGAATCATTCTCTGATTATCTACGATTTTTTTTTTTGTTTGTTTTTGTTTGCCTCATTTCTCTTTGTTTGTGTGGTGCCATCCTCTTAGTATAAGTAGACAACTTCATGCACTTTGTCTCCAAGTAAGACGTAGTAGTAGAACATTGTGTGTACATAATTGGTAGCCAATCCTTATTTGGATGCAATTGAATCAACAGTTTCCTTTAATATACTTGCAAATAACCCCCTTCAAACAATCTGTATTAGCGTGCTTTAAACAAGGACAATTCTCGTCAGTTTCTAGCTTGGACCATCTAGACTCTGGTATTGATTCCATCGATATTCAAAAGAACCCTGATAATGTTTAGCTTGTTAGGTTGGTAATTGCACAGAGACCTGGGTTCAAAACCCGTCTTCACGTATTAATTACTAACCACTGACCCATTTGCTTATCAAAAAAAAAAAAAAAACGAAGCCCTGATGATGTTTTTATGATGGACGACAGGCATGTATCATCTGAAGGGGATAAGCCTTCGCAAGGTGGAATTTGAACATCATCTATGTTTATCTAGCAAAAAAAGGACTAAAATCATACAGGCTGTGGCACTCCCAGTTTCACCATCTGTAGTAGACAGTGCAGAGCAAAGAAAGCAGCTAGCTGAATGTTATGGCTTTACTCAAATTGCAGAACCACTTCCGGAAAATATTACTTTGAAGGATATCGTTGATACTCTTCCTAAGAAGGTATCCCTTGTAAACATTTCTATGAAAGAGAGGTATGATGTTAGGGTTGTGGAGATATTTTAAAATTGAGGGATGAGGTTGTGCTGGTTCTGTTTCCTGTTTTGGAAACAGAGCAAATGATTGCATAGAATCAAGGAGAGATTGGCCACAGCCCAACCCACCTTCCTTATCTCTCAAGACGTGTGGGAGTGGGTTAGGGTTTCAGATGTCTCTCTCTCTCCCACTATAAATAAGATATGATTGAATCAGAGTGTGAATTTTTTGGCATGAGTTTTTCTTAGAGAGAAGAGGAGAGGAAGAAGAAAGAGGTGAACAGAGCTGTCTTTGACAAAGAAGAAGAGGGAAACATTGCAATCTTCATATTTTTAATCTCTTTCTTTCTTCCTGAGTGTGCGGTGCTTGATCCCGGCTCTCTTCCTTGAGAAGAACACAGCCTTGAGTTCTTGTTACCAAGACTTTGTTGGATCCGTATTCTCTGTCGAGGGAGATTGCTTGATTCCATTGAGTAACATCATCTTGAGATTCAGTATTCTCGTTGAGAGAAATTATCTTGATCTCTAGAATAGTCTTTATTTGAGAAAACCTTCTACAATGATTGTTATGTTATTAGAGTTAGATTTTCTACAGATTTAAACCCTGAGACTTTTGGGCTTTAAGAATACAACGGGGTTTTATTTGTCTCTGCCAGAGGGTGTCAATCTGTAGAGAAACAAGAGTTCTACCTAAGCTAGATTGTATTCTGGAGTTAGTTTGGCCGTAATCCCTTGCACTTTATTGGGAGGCCACGACTATCTTCAAGAAATGTGTTAACGACACCTTTTATGCTCGGATGAATTAGTTAACTCAACTCTAAAATTGAAGAAGACAAGAAAGCCATAAAATCACAAGTTGCATATAAAACCACAACTAGATTCGTTTGTCGCAACTGAAATTGCCTATGTGACTAGACTTTGCCCATGACTGAATGGAACGTTGTGATTGCCAAGGTGTTTTGCGACTAACTTTGACATGTCCTGATTGGGTTGTGGTCTACGACTGAGGTTGGAAAATAATTTTTAGATTATTCTATCATTGTTGAGTTTCCCATCACCATAAAACTAACAAGGGTAGCCAACATCTAAGCTCTTTTCCAACCAAAGACACCATACTCATGGCATATGCATTGAAGAGTTGATACCCAACATTTGAAGGATCTTATATGAGAACTCTTAGGTCTGAAACAAACCATATCAAATGATTTCATCATTACAATGAATGGACTCATATTCTGGACTTTACGGCACATCCTTCTGTCCATCTTTGGATGATTAGGACCATTCATTGGATCAACTTTTGGTCATTTAGTGGTGGTTCATTAACTCCTTTGCAAAGGTTGGAGGGTTAGGTGTTTGATTGAAGTATTACTCCATGATTGAAATGCTATTAGTTGATGTATTTATCATTGTCTATAACTTTTTCTGGCAATTTTTTTTTTATAACTACTTTTTTCTGGCAATTTTGTGGTTAGCTATTAGAGATTGATGATGTGAAGGCTTGGAAGTCGGTTTTAATCTCAGCTACTTCTTATGCTTTGGGAATTTTCATGGTATCCAAAGTGCCATGGTATCTACTTCCTTTGGCGTGGGCATGGACTGGGACTGCAGTGATCGGGGTTGTTTTTTTTTTCTTTTATTCTCTCATCAACCCTTTCCCAATATTAACATTTGAAGGCTATTTATATTCTCTCATACCATTTATTGTCTGTGCTGCCTGACCTTTACCTTGTTTCTTCTCTTTCGCCTTTTAAGTTCTTTATGATTGGCCATGACTGTGCTCACAAATCGTTTTCGAAGAACAAATTATTGGAGGACATTGTCGGAACTCTTGCCTTGTTGCCTCTGATATATCCATATGAAGCTTGGCGATTTGAGCATGATCGGCATCATGCAAGAACAAACTTGTATGTGTTCTTTTTCTTTCCATTTATTTAGCTTTGGAATAAACTGAAAGTCATATGTATTATTTTAGCTATAACGTGGATTTTCTCACTTTGTGCTTCCAATTGGTGGCATAAACTCTAGATCAGCAAGTGATAATCATCCTCCATAATAAATAAAATTTTAAGCTCTTCAGTTATAATATGGTTCCACAATTGTCTTCTAGTGAGTGTACTTGTAGTCCTTGCTCTTTACCTCAATTTCTTATATCCTCTTATCTTCAATCTCTTGAATCAATGTTAGATTTACCACTTAACCATAAGTTGGGAAAAAGGCTTTTCGAAACTTATGCAAACTAACCAACAATATGCCTGTAGTAACCCATGATATTGATTTGTGATGCAGACAACATTATGCGACTTATGCATGTGCCACCACACAAGATAGCAAGGTTCAAGTCTTGTGTTATGTATGGGTTGTTTTAATTATTCAAGGGGTGGGTTATTTTTGTAATAAGGCCAATAGTATCATGGTTAGTTTAGATTTTTTGGGTTTTTAGTTGTAATCCCGTTTTTCACTTTGTACTCAATTTTTCTATGGTCAAAACTTGATATTTTGGCTTAATTTTGGTATAATTAGAAATGTTATTCAGTTAACTTTCTAATGAGACCAAGATTACGCAAATCTGGTGTGATTTGGGAAAGTTATGACCAAATTATTAATGAGTGGTCACTAAAAACGGGAATAGTGTTTTTTAGAAAGTCTTAAGTTTGAATTTTTAAGAAAATAAGTTTCTAGAAAGTTGTATGTTTTTAAAAAACTTGGTTAGCAAGTTTAGGATTTTATGAAGTTAATTTTGACAAGTTTCCAATTGTTTAAGGTTATAAGCTTATTTAAAAGCAACCCCTCCCCTATAATTTAATGGTGAAGAATAAACAAGTTTTTGAAAATTTGGGTGTTCCCAAGATGTGACTGTAGTCATGTTCTCCCTCAAGGGTTGAGGCCATTCATGGCTCCTCTCTCTCTTCTTCTTCCATAGGTGTAGTTGCAGGCTCCTTCTTTCCTTAAAGGTATATCTCTATTATTTTTCTTCATGTCTTAGTTTTTTCTTAAGTTTTTCTTTATTTCTATATCAATTTCTTCTCATTTTTTTTTTCTTCTTCTCTTGAAACCTCCATTAAAGAACTTTACTTTTTTTAAAATTCTTTGATTTAAGCCATCAAATCTTATTGTAATTTCATGAAATTTTAACTGTAGAATTCTATCACACGTCAGAAACGACCATAAAATTTTCAGAATTTTTTAATGTGTCAAAGGGGTATTTTAGTAATTTTTGGATTTTCTGTCAAAAATTACAAAAATACCCTTTTGGGCTATTTTCTTCTATTTTCTCATCTTTTTCTGTTCTAAATCCTCTTTATCTTCTTACTATGCTTTTATTTTCTGATTCTTAAATTTTGTGGCTACTTGTTTGTTTCTAAACTCTATTATGGATTTGTTTGCTTCCTTTATTTAAATTAATTGAGGCTTTGAAAAATTATTCTACATCAATTTTTGGTATCTTCCCCTTTGTACTGCATCAATTTGTCTATTGAGTGACAAGTATATATTTATTTGGTAAAGTTTTATGTTTACTCTTAATTAATATATTATGTATGTAAAAGATTCTTTTGATAATTTGTTCCACAGTTTTATTGGTCAGACTTTTCTGACCAAAATCATGTATTTTCAAGGTTACCTGTGTAACTAGACTTGTTCTAAGTTTTCATCAAAGGTGCCCACATTCCATTCAATTTTCTAGTCAGGAAATTTATTGCCATAGAATCACCGGTATATAAGAGGTTTTCTAATTTGTTTTGATTTTTGATTTTTAATTTGGGGGTAAGGATTTGTTTTCTGAAATTGGTAGTGTCAACTTCTAAATCAAGTCTTGGACTTGTTTTATGTATGCCATTCTTTGCTAATCTTTAAATCAACATGAAAGCAAAGCTTTACAAAAAAATAGAATATTTAGGTGTATTTTCTTTAAAATATTAACCAGTTCTTTGCATCTTTTCAAGGATCTTATTTATTCATTTATTTTTCATATTTGTGCTGAGTTCTTCTTCTTATTATTCTTCTTCTTTCATAAAATTCTTCTATTCCCTTCACCTTACCTCAGAAGATTTTCTTCTTCTTCTTTTTTTCATCCAGGTTGCGTGGAGATACAGGATGGCATCCTATTTTGAGAAAAGAGTTCGATTCATTACAGCCTTTGCGAAAAGCAGCAGTCATATTAGGATTCGGACCATTCAGGCCTTTGATGTTTATTGCTCATTGGTACATACCCATTTTCTATTCCCAAGTTAATAGTCTGAGGATATTATTATTTTTAAACAGTCTTGCTTTTTTGCTAGAAATTTTTGCACTCTTCTGAAGTTCAAGTATTGCCATTTGCTATTAATGTCTCTGAACATTACTAACTATTCTAATAGGTTGGCCTGGCACTTCGATTTGAAAAAGTTCAGACCAAATGAAGTTAAAAGGGTGAAGATAAGCTTGACTTGTGTGTTTGCGTTTATTGCAATTGGATGGCCATTGATTGTCTATAAGACAGGGGTGATCGGATGGATCAAGTTCTGGTTGATGCCATGGTTGGGGTTTCACTTTTGGGTACTACTTCACCTCTTCAGTTTGAGAATTCTCCCCCTAGTTTTGACAGTCATAATCTAACGTAGCCACAAGGCAGTAGAGAGATGGACTACCCATGAAATAGATGCATCCAGAAGAATGTGATTAAAGGTCCAAATAAAGGTCTATAGAATGGATGGATAAAATATTACTGAATGGTTTTGATTGGTTTTAGGAATATGACATCTCCAAGGTGGAGCCCATCAAGGAACTGTTCCATAATTGTATTGTTGGATATATGTATGGAATTCCATTTTTAGATGGGAGAGGAAGCTTGTCATTTCTAACTCAAAAGCATATCTTATCTATCAATTTCAGTGTCTCAACTATAGAGATCACAATTTACCTCAATATTTGTAGATGAGTACTTTCACTATGGTTCATCATACGGCGCCCCACATACCTTTCAAATCTGCAAATGAGTGGAAAGCTGCTCAGTCCCAGCTTAATGGGACAGTTCATTGCAAGTATCCCCGTTGGTAATGGATTTATTTATTTATTATTCCCTTCTGTTTGCCTTTCTTTTTTTCTTTTTATAATAGGTAGAGATGGGAATGAATTCTAGTAGTTGGAAGTAAGAAAATATGCAAATTATATTCAATATATAGTGGTACATTAAGAAAGATTAGGCATAATAATTTTAAGCAATCACAAATTTAAGTATTTTGAAGGTAGAATAGTTTAGGTGTTGTTCCATTGACAGATTAAACTTATATGTTTTTTCCCTGTTTTCAGTTTTAAGATTTACTGTATCACCTGATTTACTTCAGTGGTTTGTCAACTCGATGCTTACTCTTATAAATAGGGGAGAACTAATAAATGGTCATTCTTATGTTGGACAGGATAGAGATCCTTTGCCATGATGTCAATGTACACATTCCCCACCATATCTCCCCAAGGATACCAAGCTACAACCTGTGGGCAGCTCACCAATCTCTCCAAGAGAACTGGGGCAGGGTAAATATATCAGTTCCTAATTCCTATTATTTATTTATTTATTTATGTTTCGACTTTGATTTATCTTTGGACATCCCTTTGTATGTAAGGAGACTGACAAAATTTATTTTATTTTCTTCCCATGGCACTCCACACCACCAACAGTACCTGAACAAGGCCACATGGAATTGGCGTCTAATGAGGACAATAATGACAAACTGTCATGTTTACAGTAAGGAGAAAAACTATGTTGCATTTGATGAAATTGCTCCTGAAGAATCTCAACCAATCACTTTTCTTAGAAAAGTGATGCCTGACTATCCATAACTTACCATTACTTTTTTCTTCTCTGTGTCTTTATTTCATTTTATCCTTTTTCTCCTGGATCAATTACTGTTATGATCACCACTTTTCTTACATGTTTTTCCTAATATTGATATTTATGTGTTGTAATAAAAGTACTCCAGTAGAGTGAAGCCATGGTAGAAACTTCTTGTAAATTCATAGCCTACCCCTGGATGATATCCTTCTTGTTTGTATTTTTTGCTTCCTACCTTCAATAAAGAATGTTATTTATTAAAAAAAAAAAAAATTAGAATACTTTGCAGCTCTAATCCTAATAGGATTATTCTTCTGCCACGACAATGATTCCTAAAAGGAACGCATTCCATATTTCTGAAGACTTAAAGTCTTGTTCAAAATCTATCGGTATGAAGGACTCCAACCTCATTCAGGACACGTCGCCGAATCTTCGGGTAAATCTATGGGTTACAAGTCAAAAGGACAAAGTTAGTGTTACAGTACATGAACAGTAGCCACCGCTACACTAACCTCCCGATACGTCAAAAGTCCGAACAGTAAAGATTCTCCTCGAGCGGAACAGTAGAAGTGAATCTTTCTGGACTCTTTTGGACTTAATTCAAGTCCGTGGACTTCAAAGGACTTCAATTCCGCCTCTTCAGATATATAAATAG
>JAOXJP010084260.1:0-14886 GCA_025762735.1 Platanus orientalis | reverse complement strand
ATCCAAACGCTACCTAAATAAAACCTATACTCTTTTTTTTTTTTGGGGGGGGGGTAGGGGGGTTGTATACCTAAACTCCCTGAAGTCATTTTAAATCTTAATCATCAAAGTTCAAGATTTCTATCATTTTATATTTCTAAAATAATGGAAAATAGTAACTTAATTTTGACATGATTTTTGTTATAATTATTTACCCGTTTTAATCAAGTGACTAGTTTCTCATTATTATTTTTGATTTTATAAATAATGGCTACTTAAACCACTATTTTTGTAAACACAACAGATAATTTAATATATATTTTTGTAAATAAATGCTTTATTTATTTATGTAGGTAACTTATATCCAAAGTAAACAAAAACCCATATTTTTCGTTATATGTATCCCCAATAAATATATAGTAGATAAACATACACATAAATAAATATAAATGTGGATTTTTAAATAAATAAAAAGTTACTTTTACACTATTATGTGTTGATAAATAGGATAGATTAGTACATAGTAGATAAATATTACTGTGGTTTACGTATATTAGATAAGTAACCATTTTTTGTTTACGCATTTTTTTTTTTGAGGCGAGGAGGGTGAATGCTTATTTAAGTTAACATGCATTTACACTCATGGATATCATTTTTTTTACGTGTAAATTCTAAGATAACTACTATAACCATGAGTGTATATTTGAGATATACTCTCATGGATATCTAAATTACATCCTTACTAAATATCCATGGATATATCTAAAACATGTACATTAAATAAATATACATAAATAATATAAATTTTATTTAAAATATGAATATCAATACGTATTACTGAATCCCACCAAGGAGCAAAGCAGATTTCTTGCAATGCCGAAACTTGTGGTGACCCTGAAACACCTTGACACTGGGTGACATGTAGCAAAAAAGTGAACTACCACTTCTTGTGCACCCATGTTGGGTGTTTTTTCACTTTTTTGCCATTTGTCATCCAGCACCCTGGTGCTTTAGGGTCGCCACAAGTTTTGGCACTGCAGGAAATCTTCTTTGTCTAAGGAGGGGTTTGCATCCATTTAGCTAGTTGAATACACAATAAATAAGTAGGTCTGTCAATGGTCGGATACAAATCAGATATAGGCATGTTGGTATTTGTATTTGTTTACTTAATTGAATATTCGATCAAATTCTCATATTTTACGGATATTTATGTACACAATAAAAACCTAAGAATTACAGGGATATATAGAAGATGATTGATAGATCAAATATAGAATAGGGACTGCCTACAGGGAACTTTCTTCGTTCAAATTGGAAGTGGGAGATGATAATTGGGTTAAGGTTAAGGTTAAGGTTTTAGTATTCATACGTTGTATGTTACATAGCATGCCCTATAATATAACAATATAATTATTAATTTCAACGAATATAGATATTTAGTCGAATAATCGAATCGGATATAAATGCATTCGATCAAATCAAATACGGATAATACTAATCGGATAGTTGACAGCCTTTAAGGACATATTATATTTTAATTCTCTACCAAATAAATTAAAATTATATTTGTAGTTAATTATATTTAAAAAGACAAAATTATGTGATTTAAGCATGGCTCTGATAACCTGGTCAAAGCCTTACCAAATATGCCATTTGACTATTTCTGAACCCTCCGAACGTGTGAACCACACGACCCCGTCCGTTTTACGCCACATCTTCCCCCTCTATAAAAAAATAGCTTTCCACTTTCTGTTCACACAAGTCCGATCTCCAAAGAAGAGAAAGAACATCTTCATCCTCTCCCCAGTAAAAAACTTCCCACTTCTCTTTATCGATCCATCTTTCCAACCGATGGCCGAGCAACAGGGAAGGAGTTCCGGCAAGGGAAGCCACCGGCGGTCTCTGACGAGACTCCAACGGCGAGCTCCGGCGTCCATACAGGTGGGTCCGCCGGCAGATTGGAAGGTGGCGATCCCTCTTCTCTCGCCGCTGGTTTTGTCACCGGCGTCGCCTAATCAGAAGCTGGGTGATGATCGGAAGGTGGAGGTGAAGTCTAGGGAGGAGCCTTCCCGGCCGGAGCGCCAGTTTCCGGACAACGAGAGGCCAAGTTTCAAGAAGTGGCAACATCCCGCCGCTCCGTTCTATTATGAGCCGGCGCCCCCGTTGGTGGGCTCTTTTGTACCACACTGCAGATAGTGGAAACCATACATACATACATACATACACGATGATGTATGTATGTATGTATTGGAGGTTCAGATCGGTTTTATATATATAAGGGCTTTAGATAAGCAACCCATGTCTCATTTTTTTTTGTTTCTTTCATGGGTTCTGATGTTTTTGCAATTTTATTTATTATATTATATGTATCATCATCTCATAAAAATGAGGGATTTTTATTTATTTTTACAACTATCTTATCTTTAAATTACTATATAAATGCATGATTAGATTTGTGTGGTAGTTATAATTATATGATTACATTTGTGTGGTAGTTATAAAATCATGATTAGATTTGACTGGTAGTATCCACCCAAAAAAAAAATATTTGTGTGGTGGTGAATTTAGTTGCTGAAGATATGATTCTTGGTTAGATAGAGTGAAACGACAGAACAGGAATCGTGTAGTTGATTTTAAATAATTGGAATGGGGCTTGTCCAATAGAGGTGTTAACAAGTCCAGCTTTGCCCAATTCAGATCAGACTCGAGCTCATTTCGGGCTTTGAGTGTTGAGCTTAGGCTTGGTTTGTTAAGATTGAGGTGAGCTTGGCTTGGGGTTTTGTTTGGCTCACTAAATTTGAACTTGTTACTTAAAGCTTGAATCTTGAAATCCAATGTCTGTGGGTCAAACCTATTCCAGATATAGCTGGTTGAAACAGACCCAGCATCCCATAAATTGAAATCCCCTATCACTTTGTTTTATGGGTTAAAAAAATTAAAAGGATCTTAAAAGGAAAAATTAAGCTATCAAAAAAGCCATTTGGGTTTATGATAACATAATCAAGCCTTTTATAATACAAACTTTTCGTCGACTGAGGCTAATGCAATTCAATTCAGGCTCACTTAGTTAAACAAGCTCAACTGGAAGCTCAGGTTGACTTGGCCATGAAAACTTCAAATAAAGGCTCAAGCTCAACTCATGATAACCAAGCTCCAAGCTGAACGGAGCTAGCGGGTTCATTTATCACCCTACTAGCCAATGATGATATTTTTGGTAGGCTGAAATATGTGGTTCTCACAAAAAGTGGTATTATAGTGCTTTATTAGCAGGCAATGTGAGGATCTTACAAGGATGAAATGATGAATATTTGATTTTTGTCTTGAAGATCGAATATATGATCTATACTATCATAGGAAAAGGGTAGTTGCAATACTTAGGCATAGGCGATGTGTGTGGCTCAAAATAATAATTTTGATGTAAAAGTCAGGCTGGTGTTCCAATTCCACTCCTTTTGTACCCAAAATAGTTGAAATTGGAATCTAAAATTCTAATTCCCAATTCTAAACCAAAACACAGCCTTGGGGGAATCAGATCCTCGGGTTAACTAGTCTGGGTGAGCTTTTTAATCATTAGCCATAGGGTAATGAAGGGTATCTTTGTAATCACACATACTTCATAATGACCGAAATTGACCTTGTATAACTAAAATATTCCTTGCAAAAATGGATGTCACTTTCTGATTGGTTCACCTCCAAACTTGAATCTTTAGTCGATCTTTAAACAACTAAAGGAACCTTTTCAAGAATCTGGTTGTTGTAGGTGATGAAATTGGTCAGAAAAGACCTGTGCCTGCAGCAACAGTTGGTTTTCTAGTTAGGTGACCAGTCTCTATTACCTTGTTCTACATGTAAGGGGTATAATGGAATAGACCCAGGTAGAACCGGCAAACACGTGAATGGATAAAAAATGCTCACCTTAACGAATGCTAACCACTGCTCCTTGTCAGGTGGTGGGCACATCAGCACCGAAAAGTGAATATGCACCCCCCAAAAAGTGAAAAGCACTTTTCAACGTTGATGTGTTTGTCCCTGACAAGGAGCAGTGATGAGCGTTTGTTAAGGGGAGCGTTCATAAACCGATCCCCTAACTTGAGCATCAGAGAGGTGTGGGCCAGCACCACACTGACACCGTTTATTATCTCAGTGTAGGTGAAAATCGGGTGTAAGATTCCAGATTGAGGGTGACTAGAAGATCATCTTGGTGAGTTGGGATCTAGGTTCATCAGTTGGTGTCGTCTGTGGGAAAGATAGCAAAGTGATTTCCATCAAGACAAATGTCGTATAGTGGAAACTCAATTTGGAACAATGGAAGTCCACTGGAATGTCTCATCCACAAATGATCAGGGCTAGAGGGAGGTTGAGGGGCCAAAATCGCAAGTTTGGAGCAGCAGATACAGGACCTCAACCGCAGTGTAAAACAAATGACGTGATAGAACTAGGAGTTAAGTTGTAGGCTCATGGAGTGGATGGAGCACCAACCTTCCGGCGATGAAGAAACTCAAGAGGCCACACACCTTGGACCGGAGATCAAATAAGGACCTGGAAGAGAGATGTAAGGGGATAACCATGGTTCGGGGGCCTCTGCATCTCAGCAAACCAGCAACCCAAGGGGAGGGGCTACTATCGAACAAGAGAAGTGCATTCAGAAGATGTAGGATCAGTTGGAAGCCATAATGGAAGCTCTTTGAGGCAAAACCCCTTCCATAATGGAGGCCCTGGTGCAAAGGACTGACCACCCCTTCTTAGTAGTGGCTATGTCCTATCCCCTCCCCAAAAGATTTGGGATCCCTTAAATGGAGCCCTTTGACGGGAGCCGAGATCCGTTCGACCACTTCAAGACATACAAGACTTTGATACTCTTGCATGACTATTCGGATGGGGTCATGTGTAGGACTTTCCAGGCCACCTTGAAAGGCTCAGCACAAAAATGGTTCAATGATCTTCAATAGAACAACATCAACTCTTTTTTTGAGCTGAGTCAATCGTTCGCCAATCACTTCATAGGAGGGAGACGCTATCGTCAACCTGCCACCTATCGACTCAATGTTAAATGATCGAAGGGAGAGTCACTGAGAGACTATGTCTCCCACTTCAACTAAGAGGTGATGTAGGTAGATGACGCTGATGAAAAGGTGGTGCTCACTGCCATAATAGGTGGGTTGCTACCCACAAAATTCTTATTCTCTCTTTCCAAATCTTTGCAGAGCAACATGGCAAAGTTGATGGTTCGAGCCCAGAAGCATATGAATGTCAAGGATGCGATGTCAGCAAGGAGAGACTAGGGAAAGAGAAAAATGGATGACTGGCTAAAGGCTGTGGAAGCCAAAGTAAAAATGAGGGAGATTGTTGACCGAGTGGTAAGACTAGGGGAGGCACTAGCACCCGTTTTGCGAGCACAGGTTTACACCCTGCTCTATTCACCGCTCAAATAGGTCTTTATGTACGTACGAGATGACCCGTGCTTAAAGTGGCCCGAGAAGCTCAAAACCTCTCCAGAGAAGAGATCCCAAAGAAAGTATTGTCGATTCCACTGTGACCACGGCCATAACACAAAGAATTGTGTTGACCTAAAGGATCAGATAGAAGGGCTCATCTGACGGTGTAGGCTGAGGTGTTTCATAGCGGGTCATCCCTGGGCATCGCCAGGTGCCGAAGAGGAGCCATTGAACCAAAGGAATCCTAAAACTAAACTGTTATAAGAGATAAAATTCATAGCCAGGGGATCTATAGGAGGTGACAAGTCAAAATCGGCAGGAAAGGCACACACACAGGTTATGAGAGCATCACAAGAGGAGGTCTACTCGACTGACAAACTCTGGAAGTGCCCTCGAACCTGTCAATAAGATATCACGTTCATAAAGGAAGATTCTTGAGGAGTTCGGCACCCTCATGATGATGCCCTAGTTGTCACATTAGACATAGCAAACCACCGAACCAAAAGGATACTTATAGACAACGGCAGTTCGGTTGACATCCTATACTTGTCCACCTTCGAGCAGATGGGAATTAAAAAGGATTAGCTCTGACCAACAACGACACCTCTGGTGGGGTTCACCGGAGATAAATTGTACCCCGCTAGTGTCATCATGCTCCCAGTGATGGTTGAGGTTAGTCCTTGCCAAGTGACTAAGGCAGTTGACTTCTTGGTGGTCGATTATCCCTTAGCATACAACGCCAACATCGACAGACCGACGCTTAACAAAATGAAGGTAATTACTTCTACCTATCACTTGTTAATGTGTTTTCCAACTGAGGAGGGAGTCGAAGAAGTCAAAGGTGACCAAACTACCTCCCGAGAGTGTTACGTAGCGTCCTTAAAGGGGAAAGAGACAAGGAAAGCCCTCGTCATCGATGACATGAAAGGTAGAGAAGACATCCAGCTAAAGCAAACTGGGCCTGCAGAGGATCTAGAGGAGCTGAACATCAATCCTGATAAGCCCAAACGGGTCATTTTGGTCAGGAAGACGCTTTTAAAAGAATTCAAGCTCTACTTAAAAAGACTTCTGAGAGCCTATGTGGACGCTTTCACATGGACTCATGCAGACATGCCAGGAACCGACCTGAAGGTGATCACACACAGGTTGAGTGTCAACCCTTCAGCGAGACCCGTTAGACAAAAGAAAAGAGCTTTCACCATTGACAGAAACTAAGTTATTGTTGAAGAAGTGGATAAATTGTTAAAGGCAAAGTTCATATGAGAGGTGACCTACCCCAACTGGATTGCCAATGTGGTGTTAGTTAAGAAAAGCAGTGGGTAATGGAGGATGTGTATAGACTTCACCGACCTCAATAAAGCATGCCCTAAAGACAGCTTCCCACTCCCGAGAATAGATGCATTGGTCGACTCTACGTTCGGACATGCCATACTCAGTTTCATGGATGCATTCTCTGATTATAACCAGATACGTATGGAAAAATGAGATAAAAACAGATGTCATTCATTACCAACCGAGGCACATACTGTTATGATGTCATGCTGTTCGGATTGAAAAATGCATGAGCCATTTACCAAAGACTGGTGAATAAAGTGTTTGAGGCATAGATCAGAAGAAACATAGAAGTTTATGTAGATGACATGTTAGTAAGGAGCATGGAAGCCGAGAGGCACTTAGAAGACCTGAAGGAAACTCTTTGCACCCTCAGGAGATTCCAAATGAAGCTCAACCCTGCTAAGTGTGCTTTCGGGATATCGACAGGAAAGTTCTTCAACTTCATGGTATCTCAGAGAGGGATAAAATCCAACCCTAAGAAAGTTGAGACTATATTGGGTATGAAGCTGCTTCAGACAATGAAGGAGGTACAATGGCTGGGAGGAAGAGTTGTGGCCCTCAGCCGATTTATCTCAAAGTCCACGGATAAATGCTTTCCTTTCTTTTGTCTCTTGAAGAAGGGATTTAAGTGGACGGAAGAGGTCGACCAGTCATTCCAAGATCTCAAGAGATACTTGGCATGCTTACCGACCCTTGGTTGCACTACCCAAGGAGAAGACCTATACTTATATCTAGTAGTATCAGAGGTAGTAGTAAGCTCAGTTCTCATCTAAGATGAGCATAATCAGACACCAGTGTACTATGTCGGCAAAGCCCTCCACAGAGCAGAATTAAGATATCCACCTTTGAAAAAATTAGCTTTTGCGCTTGTGACCACATGTAGGAAGTGAAGACCTTACTTCTATGTCCATCCTATAGTAGTACTGACAAACCAGCCTTTGAGAGTGGTGCTACAGAAACCGAAAGTGTCAGGCAGGATGGTGAAGTGGGAAATCGAGTTGGGGGAGTTTAACGTTAGCTATTGGCCGAGGACTGCTATAAAAGGATAAGTTTTAGTAGATTTCCTAGTGGAATTGATGCCTGTAGAAGCGGACAAGACGACCCCCAGAATCAAAGTGGACCCTCCATATGGATGGATCATCCACTACCTCGATAAGTGGGGCAGGGCTATTGCTGACTACCCTTAAGGGGCTAGAGATCGAGTATGCAATCCGATTGGGATTCAATGCAACCAACAATGAAGCAGAGAACGAGGCACTGAGATCAAGGTTAAGTGCGGCAAAGGAAGTAGGGGCCATGCGCGTCGCCGCTTACACTGACTCTAAGTTACTCGAGTGGTAGGTGATTGGCGAGTACGAAGCCAAAGAAGAACGAATGACAAAGTATCTAGCCCGAATATCAGAGCTCATTTTTTAGTTCAATGCCATCAGGATCCAACACATCCCAAGAAGTCAGAATGAGCATGTAGACTGATTGGAGTGATTAGCATCTAACGACAAGTATGTGACAAGGAATCGGTTGTCCGTGAGCTGCCCCACCAAACCTAGTATGGAGAATGAGCAAAGCATCTATATATGCATGAGTGAGACCAAAGACGATTGGAAGACCCCGATTGCACAATTTCTCAAAACAGGATACCTGTCATCCAACCTAGGCGAGGCCAGAAAACTCAAACTCCAAGCCAGTCGATATACCTTGATAGGTGACGTCCTCTACAAACGGAGTTTTACCATGCCATACTTGAGATGTTTGTCACCTATCGAGGCTGACTACGCCATGAGGGAAGTCCATGAAAGAATATGCAGAAACCACTCGGGTAGTCGGTCACTTACCATAAGCTTGTCAGAGCAAGTTGCTATTGGCCGACCATGTAGGCCGAGTAGGCGAGTCTTGTCCGAAAATGCGATAGTTGCCAAATATTGGCTAACATTCCCAGACTCACGCCCATCATAGGCCCATGGCCATTCGCACAATGGGGAATAGATATTATAGGCCCCTTTCCCCTGATGAGAAGACATAGGAAATTCCTTGTAGTGGCCGTCGACTATTTTACAAAAATGGGTTGAGGCTGAGGCACTAGTGACAATCACCGAGGGAAACATACTTGACTTCATCTAGAAGTCTATAATATGCTGATTTAGAATACCACAGGTGATAATCATTGACAACGGGAAGTAGTTTGACGACCAATACTTTGGCAAATTCTGCTCTCAACTAGGAATTAGATACCACTTCTCCTCCCTGGCTCATCCTCAAGGCAACAGTTAAGTGAATGTGACGAATAGAACTATTCTAAAGATAATCAAGACCAGACTAGAAGCATCAAAGGGATAATGGGCTAACGAGTTACCAGGGGTTCTCTAGGCCTACAGAACCATCCCAAGGGGCCCCACAGGGGAGACACCATTCGTCTTGGCCTTTGGCTGCGAAGTAGTGATACCAATGGAGATCTTGATGGCAAGTCTGAGGGTCCAAAAACTGTATTTTGAGCAAGCAAAGAAAGAGCTTCGTTTGAATCTAGACCTGTTAGAAGAAAAAAGAGATGAAGCCTCCCTCTGAATGGTAGCATACCAACAAAGGATGACAAAGTATCACAATGCCAGAGTCCAACCGAGAGGTTTTCAGAATGGAGACCTTACCATCCAGAAGGTGAGCATAGCAACACAAGTCCTAGGTGATGGCAAGTTGGGACCCAATTGGGAGGGGCCCTACAGAGTAACCAAGACTGCACGGAGCGGCACCTATTACTTGAAAACTATAGAAGGAAAGCTCCTACCTCAACCATAAAACATTGAACACCTAAAAAGGTATTATCAATAAATATGTAATTTTGATTTCAAAATAATGAAACTTGTCTACTATCATGTGTGATGTAGCAATCTACAATTAGCGTGCCGAGCAGTGTCGGAAAAATGGACTAAGTGTAGTAAAATGACTCTCGGTCTACTACAACAGTATACAATTAAAGTGTTGGGTGGTGTCGAAAAAATGGATTAATTTCAGTAAAACGACCATCGGTCTACTACAACCGTCTACAATTAAACTGCCAAGTTCTGTTGAAAAAATGGACTAAGTCCACTAAAATGACCCTCAGTCTACTACAACGGTCTACAATTAAAGTGCCGAGCGGTGTCAAAAAAATGGACTAAGTCTAGTAAAATGACCCCTCGGGTTTACTACAATGGTCTATAATTAAAGTGCCGAATGGTGTCTGAAAAATGGACTAAGTCCAATAAAATAACCTTCGGTCTACTATAATGGTCTACAATTAAAGTGTCGAGCGGTGTCGAAAAAAAAGGATTAAGTCCGGTAAAATGACCCTCGGTTTACTACAACGGTCTACAATTAAAGTACCAAGCAGTGTTGAAAAATGGACTAAGTCCAATAAAATGACCCTTAGTCTACTACAACGGTCTATAATTAGCATGCCGAGTGGTGTTGGAAAAATGGACTAAGTCCAACAAAATAACCCTCGGTCTACTTCAACTATTTACAATTAAAATGCCGAGCAGTGTTAGAAAAATGGATTAAGTCTAGTAAAATAACCATCGGTCTACTTCAACTGTCTACAATTAAAGTGCCAAGCATTGTCGAAAAATTGGACTAAGTCCAGTAAAATGACCCTCAGTCTACTACAACAATTTACAATTAACGTCCCGAGCACCTTATGGAAGATGTTTAATTACAACGAACCACTCAAAGAAATAAAGGATCTACAAAACGATATTATGAGTCACCATGAATAATCGAAGAAGAAGTTTATTGATTAATAGTCAAAATAAAAAAAGAGAAGAAAGAACCCTTGGTCCATAAAAAAATAAGAAATAAAATTAAAAAAGGGAAGCCATCTTCACGAGGTTGCATCATCCCTCTCCAACTCCTCCTTAGCTTACTTGGCTGGCTCGGGCCCAACAGAGTTTGATTTAGCGTCAGCCTTGAACATGGAGAGGTCAAGGTCCAGGTGAGCCCTCAGAATCCGATGGCGAAGAGTCTCGAAGCCACTGATGAAGAACTTCATTGTCTCGTCATTAAAAGCCTCGAATTCTAGATAGGTGGCTACCGCCTCCCCAATAGCTCTCTCCTTCTCCGCCACCCAGCTGGACTTCAACTCATCGAGGGATGACCACAACACGGTGGCTCCAGCTTTCTCAGCTTCAAGCTGATCCTTGACTTCTTCCAATGCAGCCTTGCTACCCTTCAGCTTTCCCTCGGTCTCCTCCAATCTTCTTGTCAACACCGATAAATCAGCCTCGACCTCAGATAACTTCTACCTTAGGTCACCAATGTATGCATCAGTGGCGAGTTGGCCACCTAAGAGAACCACCACCTTTGTCAGTACCTACCAATAGATGAAGAGATGATCAGTGATTTATATATACATAAAAAAAGAAAAGGAGTAACTGAATCGACAGTTAATGAGAAACATTCACCTTCCCAAGGTCGAAGAAGGCCCTCTTCACTAGGTCACTTGTGTTGCTATATCGAAAGCTGTCCATGTCATTGTTAGAGAGCATCGAGCGTAGATGGGCGACCGCTCGGTCTTCATTATCTAACAGAGATGGGGGAACCTGCTCCTTCCCCTTTGAAGAAGTCCTCACCAGATTGTGAATGGGGAGGTCATCGACGCACTCATCAAACATTAGAGTTGTTTCTAATGCCGCCTCAATATCGATAAAGGAAATGGGAAGAACGGTCAGGGGGTTGACTATGGAAGGAACTGTGCTCGGTTGGTCCTTCTCAGTTGAATGGTGATGGGAGAACTTTGGCTTCTACAAACTCCCAACAGTAGCTTTAAAGGCGACTCTTGCCAGGGAAGACTTGGACGGCTTGGCATACATATTTACAAAGAGAAGCAAGTGTTAATAGTTAAAAATGATGAATGAAAGGGAGAAGATAAGATAATGGTTTGGGATGATGACCTGGATGACCGACTAGCAAAGAAGATGACCCAGATGCCTAACCAACTAGTAAAGCAGATGACCCAGCTGCCTGACCGACCGGTAAGGCTGACGGCCTAGATGAAGGAAGCTCCAGGCTAAACAAGTATGAGGAAAGTGATTCAGGATTTACTAACAGAGAGTAATCCCGAACCGAATGCATAAAGGCATGCTCCAACTCACGAGTTGAGTCTCGAACAATGGATGCTCGGCTAATGCTACAAAAATAAGGAAGATTAGATCAACCAAATGAAAAACGAGCAAGGAAAACTATGATGACCGAGAGTTACCCTCTCTACATGGCTCTCCTCATATCTTGGGGATTGTGTGGACTCAATTAAGGAGCGACTCCTATAGGAAAGACTCCAACCCATCCTCAGATGCGACGAAAAACTTCTTTTTCCAACCTCTATTCAAAGTTGGAAGACCCATGATTAATGTTTGTTTAGAAACCCAAACGGTAAAATACCACCACCCCGAGTGCATCTCTATCGCCTTGTAGCAGTAAAGAAATTCTAGGATAGTGAGATGATCCTAACCGCCACTACACGCAGGCCACAACACCATGCAGACGATCAGAATCCTCCACCTGTTAGGCATAATTTGTCCCTGGGCTAGGTGAAGGTGGGTGAGGAGTTGATGAACGAACAATGGAATAGGAAACTGTAGACCGGCCTCTAGTGTTTGTTAAAAAATTATGACTTCATTTGGAAGGCAAGAAGAGGCCCACTAGTCAAAAGCGGGGACCCTCAAGTTGGCTGACTTTGGGATTTGGTAGATATGATGCAAATCCCTTAGCCAAAACTTGGATAGAGTCGAAAGGACACGTTCTGCAGAGTAAGGCACACCAGCAAAACGAGACCACCTAGAAGGCCTCGAGGGTTGAGCCGAGTCAGGTGAATCTGCTCTAACAAGGTTCTCGTTAAGAGCCATAACAGAATCGGTCAAATCAAAAGAGTTATCCATCCGACTAAGGGCATATATAATGCTGACCGAAGGACCTACTACTTCTAAGACCTGATTCAAACCATGACTCAAAAAGGAAGAGTCGAATCCTAAGACACTCAGGTCAGGAAAATGTTGTTGAGTGTGAAGGTAATAACAAAAACGAGTTAGATGAAACCCGAGGGAAGCCTCGGTAGGATCTAGGGTCAGACTGTATGTAGGGACAAAGACAGGCGAATGTAAACACAACCACTACGAAGGGAAAAGAAGAAGACAATGCAGGCACACAGCCCAATGGGGGGACAACGATACTAAGGTGAGACGAAGAAAAAAGGAAACCACAAAGGGAAATGGTAAGGTGGAAAGTACCTCTTGTCACCATTAATAGTGCGGGGCTCAAAAAGAGAGAACTGAAGAGCCGACGAACCAATCGTCTTGGATGAACCTTCAGATTCCCAAGGTCCATTTAGGTCAACGGACCAGGGAATGGGGGGCAAGTGATGACAAGGAATTTGGGCCTAAGAACACTGAGCTAATTGGCTGAGTGAACTAATCTAGTCCAACCAACCAACCGATTGGTCGGATGATCCCCCTAGTTCAATCCCTTGGTTGCGCATACCAAGCATCCAATCAATGACAGACCGACCAAGGAGTAACAAGCCAATCGAGGACAGGAGACTGACATTACCCCGGATGATTACCGAACCAACCGATTTGACCAGTAATGTGATGACCGATGCGGTTGACTACTATAATTATAAAGCCGGCCGAGCGATAGGTATCGACAATGGTCAGGACAAAGAAACGGTTACAAGACGCAGAATGACGTAGGAGGATAACCAATTCGGTGCTGACACGTGTACTACCCACCCATGATCTCCTACTGACTCAAAGAATATTCCTAACAAATTAGGTGGAACAACTACAAAAAACTCCTATATTAAGAAGAAAACCCCTAAGAGAAAAGGTAGGTACAATCATCCTAATGAACAAAGGGGAAGGATTTTTTGATCACTAACTTGAACGTCAGAGGGGTGTAGACCGGTGTCACACCGATGCCGTTTATTGTCTCAATGAAGATGAAAATCGCATGTAAGATTTTAGATTGAGGGTGACCAGAAGATCATCTTGATGAGTTGAGATCCAGCTTTATCTATTATGTCAATGTCCTAGTAACCACGCTTGTCAATCACAAACGCGAAGATAATGAGGACGGAGAGGATGGAGGAGAAACTGATGAAGCGTAGAATGCTCCCCACTTGGGTATGAATCACAGCCGCCATGGTGTAGAGAAGATCGTAGATAATTTGGAGCTCCATCTCAATCACTTCGAGAGCATCTTTCCAAGAAAACTTGCGGAAGATGGAATAGCTATATTTAGCTTCCTCGGAGCTAAGGGTGGCATCAAAAAAGATACGCCTGAATATCTGGAAGAAACGGTGGGCTTCAAATGATATGTTATGGGCTTCATGGACTTGTGATATGTTATGGGTATCAAGTAATTTGAAATGGCTTTCACGTGATCTCTCCATCGATTCCAACATAACCTTTGATGGTAACCCCTATGCTTTTTTGGAGGCGTTTTCTTCCATGAGTTGGGGATAATCAAGGCCTCGATCAGGAGCAGGAAGAACGGAATCTCTGAAATGCTCTGTGCTTGCAGACACGAGAGCCCATGTCCTTTCTCCGTACTTGATGATTCCAGTTGAAAACATGGGAATAGCCAGAGCCAGTAGCTGAGAATCGGGCACGAGGGTACTAAGAAAGACATAAACAGCGAGACCCAGGTCCTGGAAGATGAGTCCCAGCAAGTGTCTCAACCACAGCTCAGTGTCTTTGGAGGAGAATGCCGTGATGGCGTCTGGACCGCCGAGATGCAACAAAAGGAATGGAAACCAAAATGCGACAAGTTGGGTGCTCAGGTTGGGAAAAGAATGCTGATCTCGAAAATCAAAATCGCCTTGGGTGTTGGCTATAACTAGGGGTGGGCACGGGCCAGGCCATAGTAGGCTCAAGCCCGGCCCTCAAATTATAGACTGGGCTCGGGCCGGGGTTTGGGCCAGACCCTCATTAATTGACTGGGCCTCAGGCTAGGTTTCGGGCCGGCCCAGGAATTAAAAAATAATAATTTTAAGATGTAGGTTTGAACTCTAAACTTATCCAAGGTTCAAAATTTCAATTTTGATGGATTATTTGTCATGAGGATTAATGGAAATTTCACTAGAATGCTTCGAAATATTATAAAAATTATGAAA
>JAOXJP010084249.1:0-14888 GCA_025762735.1 Platanus orientalis | reverse complement strand
AAACAGAGCGGAATAGCGGAACAGGATTCGTGTAGCCGACCCCAAATAGTTGGGATAAGGCTGTTTGTTGTTGTTGTGGTATGTTTTGCTCATCATCGTGTAGAACTGTATGGGACCAGAACCAACCAACCACCAGTTTTTTTTTTTTTTTGATATATACCAACTAACCAGACTCATGATTATTTATTTATTTGTGTGTGTGTGTGTGTGTGTGTATTGTGTAAGCTAAACAAAAGTGCTTGGAGGTGTTCTTTCTCCTTTTTCATGCTATTTTTTTATATTTAGTCACAGAGATATAAAGCTATACTTATATGATTTTTTCTAGTTCAAAAACATAGATATAGACCTATGTATGTCTTGTATTCTTTTTTTGGTGGGCATTAGTGTAACTTGGTGTGCATTTTGTATTATTTGAAGCTCTATGATGTTTTTGTTCCTCATAAATATAGACACGTTACTGTCTTTTTCCCTTGAAAACCCTATGATTTGTATGGTTTTTTGTTTTTCTATTTGGCCAATCATTATCTAGATAAAAGATCTCCAGAATATGTACGATTCTTTCTTACTATTTTCTGTAAATTAAATATATTGCTTTTTTTTTTGTTTTTTCTGTGTTCTATATGTGTAGCTTAATAGCTATCCCTCAATCATCAAAGGCCTCTTGAACTGCAAAATTATCCACAGAAAATTCATCCACTATACACTCATTAAAAAAAAATGACCTATTACACCAATGCCGACACTGTCTTCCAACCTGGTATCATAAAACTCAGTCAAAGGATGGGCTGACCTGGCGTTGGGAAATTGTGTTGAAGTCCTAGACCCAACTAGCAAGAAGTAAAAGATAATTTGTTTGTACTGTCAAAAAGCATTTGTAGATGGAAGCATTCATCAGTTTAAAAAACATTTAATGGGACGAAGAGGTGATGCAGACCCATGTGAGAAGATTCACACAGACATGGGTCTCATGTCAAGGATGTGGCTTTAAGTTATGGCTACCTCATAAAAATTGTTTATAATGTCCATGTTATTGTTTACGCCAAGATATATTAAATGTCCTAGTGTAGTTCATGTCATGTGGTGTGCAGACGTGCTCACACACCTAATACACCATGCTTGCTGTATCTGATACCTAGAATATAAATTCTACTGTACATGTCCAACAATGAATCATTCATGGCCAAGTCAATTGCATTACCTAAATGAATAACAACAGATATGGAGCACTACAAGAAATAAGCAGCAATATCAAAAGCAATTTTTTTGGTGAAAACAATATAATAAACTTACCACTCCATGATGCAGATTGAAAAAGTTCTGTCCACTTGTTTGATGGGAAAGCAACTTCTTGTGTAGCATCCAACTTCCGGATAGCAGTACTCATCGACTTCATTTCCTCTACTTGGAAATCCAACAGAATCTTAAAAGCTTCAAAGTACTTCTCTGACAGGATAAACCAAGGTTGTTAAATATGGGAGCTTAAGATTCATCTATAGAGAATATATAAATGAATAGAAAAGAACAAAAACAGAAAATTCTTCTACTGTGTCAATGATCCCACCTTCATTTTTGGAATTCAACATTTCCTGACTTGCTTTAGCCACATCAGCAGCCACTGCTGCAGCTGCTTTTGCAGCTGCTGCAGCTTCTTCAGCCAAACTAGGTCTTGCATTACTTTTCTTCGCAGAGTCACCATCTTCTTCCAAAACAACCTTTCTAATCCAAGATTTCAACCTAGGAACAACAGCATTCTATTCAAGGAATATATTATCAGATAGGGCAACCACATTATAACCATTTGGCAATAGGTAAAACATCTAGGATATGAAGAACCCTTTACACATTAAAAATACTGGAACAACGATAAAGAAATACTGACATAGATAGTGGATAATGCAAATTACACTTTACCTGTGTTTTGTATTCAATTGCTCTCCTGGACCAACCTTTGTAAGGATTTTGGGAATGTAAGGAGGAGTGATATGCAGAGGGATTGGGAAGGCATTATCGAGTTCCATTGTCTTTGGGGTTGGTGGATGCTCATACTGGAAAAACGACAATGAAATACTGACACAGATAATGGAAGATGCAAATTACACTTTACCTGTGTTTTGTATTCAATTGCTCTCCTGGGCCAACCTTAGTAAGGGTTTTGAGAATGTAAAGAGGAATGATAAGTGGAGGGATTGGAAGGGCATTATTGAGTTCCATTGTCCGCGGGGGTAGTGGATACTCTTGTTTTTTTTTTTTGGTGTGTTTCTTTGTTTAACTTGTACAGTTTTGTTGGGACTCCATATAGGAGAATTAATGTATACATGAGCACGGCTTTATTGCAATTCTTCTACTAGCATGTTTCGGGTTCTTGGTATGGGATTGGTCTTCCATAAAAAAGATGTACTTAATACATATGCTAATAAAAGAAATGGTAGTGTAGAAAAGCATCCCATATGTTCCACAATTTCTTCTTCTTCTTCTTCTTCTGGCTAAACCATAACTTTCTCCTCAATAATTCTCACCAAACCAACTTGGTATCAGAGCCACAAGACCATAGAAGGCACAGTAGTTGAGAGACACATTGCTGACATCATCAAACTGTACAGATGTATGGAACAACCAAGGTTAGTGATGAAAAACTCCATCTTCAGATAAATCATGAATTCAGGAGTATTTCCATTGTGAGTTCAAGGTTGTTTGAAGAAGATTGCTATTTTATGCATTTTATATTGATTCTCAGTTGAAATCTTCCTCTCATATGGTTTTTTTTTTTTTTTTTTGCCTGAAATTGATCTTCTCTTTTTGTGCAGTATCTTGGCTGCTGAGTGAAGCTATCTTGAGACTAAATGAGTATGTATTATATGGTGTGGTTTCGGTGGAGCTAGTTTCTCATAGATTTTTTTTTGTGATATGGGGCTCTATATCCCTATGTATTTAAGTTTGTGGGTTGTGTAAGCTTGGGAATGAAAATCAAAGCCTGTGAAAGACTTAGTAGCACCTGGTTAACCTTCAAAGTATTTTTGTGTTATGCTTCAGGTCTGTTTGAGTAGTTTGAACCCCAGCAGTTAAGAAGATAGGGCTGTGCAACCTTGTATTGGGGTGTGGATGTTTTGTCAATGCTTGCTTGTGCAAAACAGCTTTGTTCTTGAGCTGTATATCTTGTTGCAATGTTGAGTTTGCTCCATTACAGTTGATTTGGTGTATAATTGGTGCGAAGTGAAGTGATTGGGAGTGAAAATGTTGGAGGTTAGCCAATCTATTAGTTCTTTTGATGCAGCAATGCTCCTAGTGGTAGTCAGATTGATAGCTTCACCGCTCAAATCACTACTGTGAAGCTTATGTAGAATACTGTATTAAGGCATAAGGGGTATAGTAGGGATTACACAACTCTTGTATCATACCCTAGTATAAATAAGAGAATACTCATATGTGTCAGACTGACAAATGATTCATACAAAATATTCTGAGTACATCTCTCATTTCTTTTTCCTCTTCTTCTTCTCAATCTTCTTCTTCCCTAACATTCATCTTGGTATCAGAGCATCGATCCCAATTGGACTCACTGCCGGCACTCTGTACCGTTGCTGACATCAGCATCTGTACAACTAACATGATCACTGGCGACCCCGATGACAAGTTCAAATGCAGATTTCAGTATATCTTGATTTTTATGAATTATATTGGTGTTGGTTTGATGATTTGATGACTAGTTGAGTTTTTAAGGATTTGGTGTGCATTAAGACAAGTTGGGTTATTGCCAAGGGCTTCAATTTGCATCTTTTATCGTCGACTGTGTGGGTCTTTGCTAGTTGCTCCGATATCACTTTGTTTATGTTGTTCAATCTCTTATGCTGCTCCATAGTGATCGGTGGTGATAGTTAATCAAGAGGCTTTGAGGTATGTTGTTGACCCTGCTGTCAAACGATGGGTCTGTGAATCCAGGCTTCCTTCTAGTCATATGTTCATGAATGGTACAGTGTTGGTGTTATCGGTTTAGGACTGTGGAAATTAAAATTCAAAAATACTTGTGATATTGTTGGAGTTGAGGGGCTGTGTAGCTGTGTGATCTTGGTGGAGTTGAGTTTTTTATTTTATTTTACCCTATTCAAGAATCTCGGATGACGGATCAAAGTTTGATACAGCTAGTGTGCAGATATTGGGGGAGTCATGAATGAATCCCCAAACATTCTCATTACTACGGTCCATCTAGATGAGACCAATTTTCTCGCTTGGTCACAGTCAACCAAACTCTTTATAACTGGGAAAGGAAAATCAGATTTGACTAGTGATGCGAAAATGTCAAACACTAAAGATCCATCATATACAAAGTGGGAAGCTGAAGACGTAGTGGCTCTTACATTCCATGGAGCCTAACATTGCAAGCAATTATCTGTTCTTGACTACAAATAAGTCTATCTGGGATTCAGTTACAAAAACCTATTCCAAGAGAGGGAATAAAACTAGATTATACGATCTTCATCAGAAAGTATCCTAGCTGAGACAAGGGGACCAATCATTGACTTCCTACCACTCGACCCTTCATAACTTAAGGGAAGAGATCGATTTCTATAAGGGCTCCAAAGCCCGGTGTGTTGAGGATGCAGCATTATATAATCAGCAATTAGGGGAGACCTGCATTTTTGAGTTATTAGCTGGTTTGACTATGGCATATGAGCCTATGCGTGTATTAATCCATGGGAACGATCCTTTGCCTCCTTTGGATGTGGTATTTTCATACTTAGAACAAGAAGAGGATCGTCACAATCTTATGACTCAGCCATAGTAGCTAGTTATTGATCGGTCAGCTCTAGTATCTTCCTCACAACTTGGAGGCCGTGGCTCTTTTCGTGGTCTTGGTCCTAGTGGTCGGAGTTTGTTGGATGATATAAACAAATAAAATGTGAACATTGTGGACACACCAGACATACCAAGGAGATATGTTGGGATCTCTATGGTCACCCACAACAAGAGTTTCAGGGTAGGCCTCAGCAAGGCTTGTTCATTGGTAGAGGTTGTTTCCACCCTCAGGTTCGATCCAGTGCCCATTTTGCTACTTCTTTTACAGAATCAGTTTCCCCTGCTTCGCTTTCTACCATGGTATCTTCAAACAGCATCAACTTCTCTCGGGAACAAATTGAAGCAATTTGTTGTTTCATGGCTAGTTTAGAGCCATCTACTCCTGCGTCCACCTCCTCATTTGCCTAGTCAGGTACTTTTCCCTCTACCTTAAGTGCATCTGTCACCACTCCCCATCACTCATTGATCATTGATTCTAGAGCTTCCGATCACATGATGGGTATGTCATCCCTTTTTTCATCTTATTTTGTCTGTTCTGGGAAGGATAAGGTACGAGTTACCGATGGGTCTTATTCTTCCATTGCTGGTAAGGGATCTATCTCTATTTCCCCAACCTTGCCACTTTCCTCCATTCTTCATGTTCTAAATTCACACTTAATATTCTTTGTATGAGTCATCTTAATAAGACTTTGAATTGTTGTATAACATTCTACCCTTCTCATTGTGTCTTTCAGGACTTGGGGACGGGGACGATAAGTGATAAAGGACATAAGGAGAATGACCTATACATACTTGATGTCGTATCCCACACAGCTACTTCGGTTCAATCTTCTACAAATAAAAGCTAAAGCTCAGTCTCACTTCATTAGTGGCATCAACATTTGGGTCATCCTAGTAATTGTTCAATGTCAAATGAACTTAAATGTGATTCATGCGAATATGATAACATTGTCAAAATTCTTATACTTTAAGCATGAATAAAAGTACTGATTCTTTTTTAAATTGTGCATTCAGATGTGTGGGGACCTGCTCCCATTGATTCACTGTTTGATATCGTTACTTTGTGACTTCTGGGAATGATTATTCTCGGTGTAACCATTTGCATGCCATTTGTGAAAATTGAGGATCAACTTGCAGATATCTTCACCAAGGGCTTAACAATAAACAATTCTCTTTTATTGTTGGCAAGCTAGAAATGTAGGATTATTCTCTAGCTTGACAGGGAGTGTAGGTCGATACATGTATACGTGACCATGGCACTATTGTAATTCTTTTATTAGTATGTTTGATGTTTTTGGTATGGTATAGGTATACTATACTATATATTATGGTGTATGTACTTGTATTATTCTAATAAAAGAATGGGAGCATAGAAAAACATCCCATACATTTTCCCTAATTTCTTCTTTCTTCGTTCTTCTAGTTATTCCTAACTTTCTCCTCCATTATTCTTACCAAACCAACTCTCCGTCATCCCCTTTTTTCTAATATATAAAATCTTCTGCTTGTCCAAGAAAAAAAAAATTAGATTAATTTTTGTCATTTGCCATTGGAAAATCACGATATCATGTTCCAAAGACTCATGCTTCAATGTCCTTATTATTCAAGGTTTTTATAATTTTAAGCACATGGAAGAAAGAAGTAATTCATATTATTACTAAAACTAAAAATAACTGTACCAGTATGATACTTTGAAATATGTTTATTCATTCCTGAATATGTGTTGGCTCTTAGCTAACCAAATGGTTCAGTGGGTCTATAATACTGTCTTACAATATAAGTACAACAATTAGTGTTGTGATACCTTAAAAAGCAAGGCAGATCCAGCTCCTGAAGCAGCAAGCAACCCTATAGCAAGAAAAGCATGCGACCAATGAAAGCGGGACTGTGACAAGGTTACCACTGTGGAAACAACACCCGTAGGAGCAGCTGCTGCAGGTTGTGGAGTTTGTGTGGGGACTTGTGCCTGCAAGTTTGTAGACTTCAACTCGCCATCTGTTATCAATAATACAAGAAAACATAGCATTTTAGTGAACTGTAAGACGTAGCGAAGCTTGGGTCACAAAAGCACTCAAGGTTATGATACTTTTTCTCTTTCAGTGGGAGAGATGGGATTGATCCTTGGGATTTATGGATGCAATACATGGGTCATTACTGCCAGCTCAAGCGCCCCAAATTCCATTCGAAAATCCAAATGCTAATATCTGATTTTTTAGGGGGTTTTTTCCTTATTTCCGTTGTACCTTGATTTGAGGTAGCTGGCTGTACACTTGTAACAGCTGGAGGTGGATCCTGTGATTTATACAAAATGTTACTAAAAATGCATAGGAACGATAAACAAAGAGGAGCATTAAAAGTTTCTCGTGGATTTTAAAAAGCATAGTGAAAAAGAATAAGGTATAGACCAAAAAGAACAACTTCTTACAGGTACACGGCGAAAGGCTTCATCTATCTCCTCCTTAGTGAGGCCCTTCTTCTCAAGAAAAGAACACCTGTAAACGACTGGAGAACCCATGACTTTAGGATGCGATAGAAACTTCACAGCATTCTGAACTTGCTCCTCTCTCATTGATTCCGAGTACACAAACACTGACTTATCTAAAATTTCTTTTGTAGCCTCTCCCTGGGCATCTTGTCCATTCCTATCCATTGGTTTCACAAGCTCCGACCCTGTAGTTAAGAAGATTATCTATCTGAAAATATTCCTAAACAAGCAATGAAAAGTGTTTATTCAACCAAAATAGATTGAAGTAAATATTAATACATGTCCATGTCTCTGCAACCTCAACCATCTTTGTGAATTCATGAATACAAACAAGAAGAGCACACTGACTGCTGAGAGGAACAGATACCATCGAAAAAACTATTAAGTTACATAACAAGGACACAGAATCCTCTGTTCATGAACTTCATAAAAGCTAATAGAAAATAGGATTAAAATGATGGAATTTCTTAATTCATTTTCAGGCTACCCCTGAGATAGAATGGAGTAATGACTCCCATGGAGGATAAGATAAAGTGGGAAAGGCTACTGATGCGTTTGATGGAATGGAAATGAGGTGGAAGACCAGAAGCATGAGAAGGTGATTCCAGTGCCCACGAAACCAATGTCCCAGCCTTGACCATTGTTGCTGAAATTGTGGGTAGAAAGAGAAATGGTGGTTATGGTGAGAGAGAGAGAGAGAGGGAGACAACCCCTGGGATATGAGAGCTTCAACTCCCTTCTCACAGTTGGGGAAGGATTTACATAGATCCCAAAGCTGGCAGTTGGGTGGGTTGTTAATCATACAGTAGATAAGGTGAATGTCAGATCCTTCGGTTCCGATTGTTGTCTAGTGCAATCCAAAAATGAGGAGATAGTTGTAAACGTTCTCATAATGCTTTGGTGTTTAACCTTGATGTGGGAGCATCCATGAGGAACAAGAAGAAATTGGATGATCATGGGTGATCATCTAGGGTCATAATTTGTAAGGATAGAGTAGAAAATTCATTTCATTTGGTCTATTTTGCAATAAGGCTTGAAAGCCAAGGTCAATTAAGGGATTTAGAGTAATCCCATAACCTACCTTTAGCCCAAGTTTTTTAAGGTCAAAACTTGCCCCTTTGGCTAGATTTTGGTGGGTTATTTAGTTTCCTTTCAAAAGAGACCAGGATTGCGCAAATCCGAGGTGATTTGGGAAGGTTATGACCAAATTACTAAAAGGGTACCAATGAGTGACAGAAATAGCATTTTAGTAGTTTTGTTTTTAGAAAATCTTAGGTTTTAGTAGTTTTGGGTTTTTAGAAAGTCTTGGTTAGTAAGTCTTTTGAATTTTAGAAAGTCCTAGTTTAGCAAGTTTGGATTTAGCAAGTCCTAGGTAGCAAGTTTCATAGTAATTTAGGTCTTTCCAAATTTGTTCTTTCGACTTTTTATGGTTGGAAACCTATTTAAGAGGCCTAGATGATTTATAATGTAGACATGGATTAATGAATTGAAATTGGGTTTTCCCCTCTCCTCTATTGGTTGTAACCATTAGAAACCCTAGGGTTGTAACCCTAATCTCCTTTCCCCTTCCTATCAGTTGTAGCTGTTGGGTTTCTCTTCTCCCTTATCTCTTTCATTCTCCTTCTTCTCTCTTCTTCCTCTTCCTTCTTCTTGCAGCCTTCTTCCATTCTTCTTCTTTCTACCTTACTCTTTAACTTCTTGTTATCATCAACACACATTCAGCTGGACAGAACCATCCCCAATAGAAGCAATGCAAGTCTCTGGATTCCATGTACAGACCTTACTTTTCCATCTTCTGCAATATCTTTCTTCTCCAATCGCCCCTCTAAATTAAGTATTCTTTGTCAAGTCTAATTACGGTTTTTCTCCTCTCTTTTTCTACTCTAATCCCTCAAACACCCTTTTATCTCCCTCTGTTCTGCTAAGTTTCTAATTAAGAAACCCTAATCTATTTTAGGTTATCTTGCTCAAAGTGCTACTGCAAACTGTTCTTTTATATATTTCATATACGTTTATTCATCGGAATCACATGAAATTTTGCATGCACATTACTTTTCTATTTTTCTAACCACCTGTAAAATTTCATAATTTTCTTATGCATCTACAAAGGTATTTTGGTAATTTTACCATTTTTTGCCCAAAAATTCCAAAAACCCTAAATCAACAAATTTCTTCTTAATCTTTCCCTTCTTTTCTTGTCTATTTTATCTTAATTCTTCTGATTTGATTATCTCTCCTTTTCCCTAATTTTCTTCGTTTATTTGGTTGAGCCTATATTTTGTTCTTGATTACAAAAGTTCTATCCTCACTTCCGCAACATTTTATTGGGTCCTCAACAACACGATTGAATAGCCTTAAACTGTCATATACTAACTTTGGTATCAGAGATTATCATCCTGCATCAGACCACGCACACTACAATGCAGTGGGCTAAATGAGGATGACGTGGTAACTATTCCACAGGAAGGAAATAGCTCATTAAGGATCAATAATACCAAAAGCATTGGGCATTCCATGGGGTGCACCAACCCCATATACAAGTGCCTTAGCACCAATGCTTTATAAACAGACCTAGAGTTTCACCTTGAAAAAGGTGCAGGTCCAAGACAATCCAGTTCAACTGTCTGGTCGATCTGGGTTGACATGATTACATCAGCAATATATTTTGTTTATATATTGATTAGTAGTTAACATATATATATAACCTGAAATTAAACCCACATTCATTCTTACCAAAAAGAAACCCTCTTTCTTTCTCTAGTTTTCCCAAACCCACATCTCAAACTCCACAAGCCTTAAGCCTCAAGAGCAAAGCCATGGCCATGGTAATGGCACTGCAACGGTGACATCCATTCTCTCTCTCTCTCTCTCTCTCTCTCTCTCTCTCTCTCACACACACACACACAAACCATGTAGGGTTTTTTTCCCTTGGAATTTGGAAAAATCGGTACAGATTCGGTTTCCCTTTGTGATCCTTTTCTCTAAATGGTGAACACAACACAACCATATAGTTTCTTTCTTTCTTGTTTTCTTTTATTTTTGGGAGAGGAGTTGAAGAATTGAGTTTTTTTTCCCTCTTCCCCCCCCCCTCTTTCTCTCTCTAGGTTAAGGCTCAACTTTCCCCATTGCTTTGGTGTTTTTCCCTCTTGAACAAACCCGGTGATGCAAAACCAAAGAAAGAAAATTTGTGTTATCTATTCTTCAATGGTTAAGAGTATTAAAAGACAAAGGTTTATGAAATGAGATCTAGGGTTAAACAGTTTGAAATAGATTGGGACCGATTGTAGGCTCTTTAGAACTAAAAATAAAGAACAAACAAAGATTAATAGAACGAACAAGATACCAAGTAGAGTCATACTAGTTGAACCTAGGAGTCACACCTTGGGTAAATAATATCACACCTTCAAAATTTTGGGGTCACATTAAAGAACAAAAAGCCATATAGGCCTTGGAATTTTGATTCAATCCATCATTTCCAAAGTTAGAAAGTATTTATATACCTCTCATACTTATACTTCCAAATCCACTCTAGCTAAACTACTTAAGAAAGAAAAAAAAAAGTTAATTCTTGTAATAAAGTGATTCCCAACCAGTATTTTAGCCATAAATTCCCCAACTCACGTCAAATTCATGAAATCTTGGACTTTGTAGAAAGATAGCTAAATAACCTTTCAAATTACACCAAAATCAAGCCAAATGGTTAAATTTTAAATCCCAAAATAAAAAATAAAAATAAAGTGAATAAAACCAATTCTACTTTTTTATGAGAAAACCTATCCTACTTGAAAATAAACCCTCTAAACTTACTAACAACAAAAAATCCTAGAACAAAATAAAACTGCCCAAAATAATATTTGTAATAAAATACCCTTTACATAAGTCCATCAAATTTGAGTATGTGTTGTATTGCATATGGCATTATGCATGGGTATTTTAAGTTTTAATTTTTTATTTGGAAATAATTTGATGCTATCAATTTTGTATTAATTTTAGTGATGCAGCATGCATGTAGAGAGGTGATGTGTGTGCTAAGGAGATTAGACATAAAATCATGTGAGCAATGTAGCACTATAACCTAGATTCTTACTAGCACCGAAAGCAAGTAAATTAGGCAGTTCTCAAGTTAAACTAGATATGCAATAAAGGAATTAGAGTAAACAAAGTAAAAAAGCATAATTAGAACCTAAATAATATGCTTAAAATTCCAACTAAATTAGAAAAAGTTAAAGACCATGCTTGTTGTCCATAAATTCTGGGTGTGTAAAAGTGTTCATGAAAGTGTACGTAACAATGGAAATAGTGTAAACAATAAAGAATATGATGAAGGAACTGAAGCTAGGCATCTTAGGGGATTAATGGGCCTATTTTCAAAGGTTAGAAACTACCTAGGTGTTCTCCAAACAGAAAATCCAGCAAGCAAGCAATATGGGAATTTTAACAAACACTTAGTGTGCAGGAAATTTAAAGTGTACCAATTAATACAGATAGGGAAACTAAAACATGGGCATGGGGGTTTGTAATGGATTGAAGAGGGCTATGTTAGAGTCTTATTAAAGCTACAAATTAAGGGTCATAGGTGTTGAAAAACTCTTAGAAAATTAGCTCTATCAGTCCACACTTATGCCACACAAGCTACCAAGTTACCCCTAGATTAAGGATTCAAAAGAAAGCCAAATTAGAATAATATAACCTAATTTCGATGTGGGTGGAACTTCTGATGTCTTCTAGCAGCCTAGCATTCAAAATCCAAGCATAAAACATGCATAACACCTTGATTCGAGAGAGTCCAAAATCTACCCAGATTTTCTAGGTGTGCCACCTCCTAGGGAATCCCTTGGGATTTTCTAGGTCTGAAAAAAAAAATTCAGATCTCTTCCTCCTCTAGTGGTGTCGCCCTGGTGTTATACAGCTGCTAGGATGTCTAAAACATGCAAAATTCAAATAGCTGGAAGTTGGTGATGAAAACCATCGAAGTCTGTGATTTTCCAGCAAGCTGAATTATGTAGAAAGTATTAAAATTTGAGAAGAACAATGAAAAACACAACCTTTTAACCAAAGGGAATGGGCTAGCATCCATCACCACTGTTAAACTTGGTGAGACCAAGTCCCTTTTCTAGGGTTTTCTTCCTCCTAGCTGATCACAAAAGAGAGAGAGTTCAAAAACTTAAGTTCTTATTACATAATAATAAAGAGGGGGCATGAGGGAGCTTTTATAAAGCCTCCCACGCCTAGGGTTGTACATAAAATATGTTCTCTGGACCAAAATAGCCCCCAACATATATCCCTACACTCATGATAGCACATAAATATCCCTCATTAAACAAATCTCGACCAGAATACCCTCAAAATTTTGTAACCCCCTACAAAAGACATAAATAAATGTTCAATAAATAAAAACAACTACAACTAATGCATAAAAATAAACTCTAAACATAACTAAAGTCTCTCAGGCCTGATGTCCTCATCACTTAGTTTCTAGTCAGTTAGTTTGGGGTTTTGTATTTATTTCCAAATAATACATGTTTTATTTATTTTTCATAAAAGTGAAAGCTTTGTTACATCATTTTTCTTTAGTCCTATTATGGTAAGCCAAAACATTTTCTATATAACTAGGTCAAAACTTATCTGTTTGGATTTAGTGTCATTTATAAGGTTATTCACTTACATTTCCAACAAGTCAAAGACCATGCAAATTCGATATGATTTGGAGAAATTATGGCCAAAGTATTAGAGATATCACTTTGTGATGAAAATTAACTATTTTAAAGTTATAATTTTTTAGGAAGTCTAGTTAGAGTGGGATTTGAAAGTCTAGAGTGTGTTTTGTAACTCATAATTTTATTATTAATTAACGAATGAAAATTCCAAGGCCTATGATTGCTTTTTTATAGGTATGACTTTAAATTTTGAAAGTGTGGTTCTTTTAACCCTAGGTGTATGACGTAGGATAATCCCAAAAGCCTCAAATAATTATCAAGTTAATAATACAGAAGCAAGATATCAATGTATACAACCCATAATTGAACTTTAAAATCACAAGTAGCCATATAATTGAAGAATCAAATAATAGAACAACCAAAAATGAGCTAAAATAAGAAAAAGAGAAGAAATAACCCAGAAGGGTAATTCTATAATTTCTTGATAAAATCTTAAAATGACCAAAATACCCCTACTAATACATCAAAAAATTCCAAATTTTCTACAGTAAGTTCTGACAGATTTAAGGGTTCTATAGTTCAAATTTCAGGTCATTCCGATAAGATTTGATTAGTGAATTTATAAAAAGATCAGTCCAACCTGCACTTTAAAAAAGAAACCTAAAACCAATAAAGGTAAACTTGTATGATTATTTATCAGAGAAGAAGGGGAATCCAGGGGAAAGATAGGTGTTTTGTAAGGGATCCTTAGAGGATCAAAACCCTAAAATAAAAGGATAAAGAAATTTTTAAGAGGGGGCAATTTTCTAGTTATGAGAACCTAGAAAACCTTTCATAACAAATGGATTTCAATAATATAAAGCAGCAAGGAAACTGACAGAAAATTATGGAATTAAATAGAGATTCAGTTAAAGATCAATACCTATTCAACTTAAAAGAAAGAATACCTTATTTTCCAAGGTCAAATTAATCCAAAACCCAAGGTGGGTCCTTTGCCTTCTTCCTCTCTCGGCTTCCCTTGGGCGCAAAGTTTAAATCCAAGGTGATTTGGAACCCGGTGTTAGAGCGTGTTTCGCCCCGGCTTAATTCCTGGTAAGCCCATCTTTTGTCTAAAGGTGGTAGATTAGTTCTCATTAATATCATGTCTTGGCATGTATCCCTAAATATTTCCTATCATTGTTCACCATTCTTGTCTCTATGGCAAAGAGAATCGAAACTTACTTCAGGAATTTCTTGTGGAATGATTTGGAGGAATGTCGAAAGTATCATCTTGTGATTAGAAAATAGTTTGCCTCTTTAAGAAGAAAGGGGGTTTGGGAATTAGAGACATCAAAATGCATGACTTTGCTCTTCTTAGGAAATGGTTTTGGAGGTTTGGGTTGGAGAGCAATAGTTTGCGGAGAAAGGTGATTATGGCTAAGTATGGTTGCACTTCGGCGTCAGTTCCTAGTGATACTAGAGGTACTGGGCTTTGGAAGTCCATTCTCAAGGTTAAGAATAGATTTAGGGAATTCATTAGGTTCAACCTGGGTTCAAGAGAGGATGTTCAGTTTTGGGATGTGGTCCCTCAGCCCTTAAGGATGAGTTTAGTTGCATTTACGCAATTGCTAATTTTAAATTAGGCACGGTAGCAAACTTTTATGATTCGAGAGGGGAAGGGGCATAGAATGTTTTCCTAAGAAGAAATTTAAATGATTGGGAATGGGAGCAGTGGTTGAGGTTTTTAGGTAGGCTAGAGGAGTTGAGGATAAATAGGGGTGGGCATGGGCCGGGCCGACCCGAGCCCGGCCCTCAAATTGGCCCAAAAAGGCCCGGCCCGAGCTAGGCCCGGCGAGGGCCCAAGGCCCGCACTTTTATTGAGGGTCGGGCTTGGGCTTACCGAGGCCCGCACTTTTACATATATAATATATATTTATTATATATAATATACTAATTTTTTTAAAATTATCAATAGT
>JAOXJP010084238.1:0-14888 GCA_025762735.1 Platanus orientalis | reverse complement strand
CTTATATTTACCTGTACGAAGTGGTTGTTGTTCACGAAGCCAATAACAAGTTCCTTTCAGGTGGCAGCGGGTATAGGGCCGGATCAGAATGGCAGGAACGTTAGACACTGTCGTGCACTCAAAAGGTACAGAACAATATGATAACAAGAGGCTATCAAGTGGCCACATTCTGGCATGGTCATCCAATACTTGTATGACTCACCTTCCATGAAGTGCACAATATAATGCCGAATCTCATTCAATGCTACAAACCCACCAAAATTTGGCTAATAATATTGTGTGACTATCCAGTTCATGTAACAAGTCATTCTAGACTTGTGACCAACCATTCTCTCCCTAGCCCAACAATGTAGCAATCGCTCAGAACCCATAATTTTCATCGGCTTGTACGTCTACAATATGCTAAATAAATAGATGTATGCTATATGAAAAGTACCCGATGTAAGTATCATATGACGAGAATCGAATTGATGCCTGATGAACGACCTGTGACAGAAGGGATAATGCATTAGCATCAACGATATGACAAATCAACTTCACTTACATAGTAATAAACCTATTAATTACCTTCTCTTTTGCTCTCCTCAGTCGGGTTGGTCTCACTGACTATAGAGGGTTGTCATCCATTAGACCTCTGATAGACAGGGAGTAGCTATCTTACATGATGGTACTCTCTCAAATACAGATGACTCACGTCGGGTAGATTTATCCATCTTTCCAGGTGGCCTACATCACATTATCGATTTGATCTCTGGTTCCTCTACATGTGTACTCCCCGGATTGACTAATTCCCTCAATTTCCTAAGCAATTGGGCCTTGCCTGACTTGCCAGCTTGTGCGTAGGCTTGCTTTAACAACTCAAATTCTTCGATATAAATATCATCCTCATTTACATGGTTTTAGTTTGAGATGGGTTGTATGTCAAACTTGTGCCAATGAGTATGCAAATAATGAAGTGGGATTAAACACCTCTGTCTAGTATAATCAACAATTTTGTGGGCACATGGCAGGCCGTGGGTGTATCTAAGCTGGCATCCACATGCAACGGGGTCAATCCCAATAAAACCAGTCTGCTTTGTCTTGTCAAGTATCTTCTCAAGTTCAGTGATAGAGACGTTTCCACAAAGCTCCCTGAACATGGACGGCCTGAAACTGTGTTGGATGACCATCTTCAATTTCTCAAACGATGCCTTGATTGATGTATGCTATAACAGGAGTATGTTGTGTATGTTCGATCAAGAGGACTCGAAATTTCCTTGACTAGATCCCAGCTGCTTCTTTAACCTTGCATGGGCACTCTCAACCCTGCAGGAAGCATAAGGAACAACTAGTTAAATACCAATCAATGACGAACAATTGTAAGTAGAAGAAAAAATAAAAAACAACCTTACATATTCGTCGTTGTGGCCCCTAGATGCATAACTCAGTCTGTCCAGGCTGCAACAAACCTATCCCTATAGGTATCTAACCAACTCTACACGTAGTTAAGTGCGTCTAGATAAGGACTGAAATGCCTCTCCAATAATGCTAAGTGGTTGTCGTAATCCTCTTCTATTGGTGATAGAACCACTAGATTCCAATAGGTCATGAAGAAATCTCACGCTTCTTTTGTTGAAAATAACTTCTTATACTTTGCAAACACATTCTTTTTGAAGTGCCACCTACACAATAGATGTGTGGCAGTGGAAAACACTCGTGGGATAGCATTCATTAGGGCCAAGTCCCTATCTGTCACAATGACGTGAGGCAAAGCACTATAATCCATAATACCACACAAGACATCCAGAGCCTAATTGAAGTTGTCCTCCCTCTCATGTTGTAGAAACACAAACACCACAGAGAAGGTCATGTCAGTAGATGTCATCCCAATGATTTTCAATAGGGGCATACAATATTTGTTGGTTTTATACGTGCAATCCATGAGCAACATATATGAGAATGCATGTAATAAATCCAAGTTGGTTGGGTGTGTCTAAAATAAGTCGGTGACAGCCTCACTATCCTCACTCGTACAGTGCTACTCGATGTATTGATGCTCAGCCAACAGTGCCAATAATTACTGCATCTGGGATCTCCCACCCTTTTCTTCTAGCTTATATTTGTGTCGTGCATTATAGACTGCCTTCATTGTAGTTGTATTGAGGAAATCTTTTTTCTTCATAGCGACCAAAATGTTTTTTGGTGGTACGTTACTCTTGGACATGCCATTTAATAACGAGTACTCTTGTTTGGATAATCTACTAACATAGGAGTGACCCTCTAGATAATCTGCAACCCGGTGGTTATCCATGCTGCATACAACTTCTAACATCTAGTTATCATCCCTAGGTAACTTCTTGCCTTTTAATCAGAATGGACATTCACATTTTTTGTACCTGTCCCACTAACATTGGCACCAACACCGACGTTTTTAGACCTCTTGTCTTCTCTATACCGTCCACTCCTCTCACATCCAAGGGTTAGACTGGCTTTTCTTATAGCACCACCTGAATCTGAGTTCAAAATGAAAATCACAAAACCGTTCTTCTTTACAACATTTGTTGCCCACTTAATTAAGTTCACCCGACTAGTGAATTTCTGTAAAAGAAAGAGAAAGAACACAACGGTCAATTAATCCACTTACTATGGATTGATTTTTAGCATATACTAAGAATTGATTTTTACCTCATATGTGATGAACTCATAATTGTAATCCATGACCATTTGATTACAAGTCTGGCTACAATCACAAGATTTATATTTGTTTATTAATAGACAAAACAAATATTTAAAAATTATTCACTGATTAATTTTTTTTTGTTATGTTCGGACCTGGTTACCCGAGCATAACAGGCTTCACTCAACCAGACCAACCGAGCACCCTATGTGGTGCTCAGCTAGACCAACCGAGTAGACAAAAGTGTGCTTGGTTAATCTGGCCGAGCACCACATAGGGTACTCAGTTGGGCTGGCCGAGTGAAACCTACTAGGCTCGGTTAGCGTGGCCAGCACATCATAGGTTGTTCAACCTGGTCTTGTTGAACATAATGCGAAAACTCAAAAAAAAAAAATTATGTACCTTCGTGCTTCATTCTTGCTCCGGTTCACTTCCATTGTACTCTATTACTTCACTTCTCTCTTGTAAATGCCTAACTATCAAAATGAAGTGTTGGGAGGAAGGATTTGGGAAAAAAAACCTAAGAGTGAGGTGTGTTGGGAGAAAAAGAAATTGAGGGGAGGGAATATGTAACGTTGGTTTTAGAGGGAGAGAGTGAGGTGGACTTAGAAATCTGTTTTTTTTTTTCAAAAGGTTAATGTAGACTTTGTACAATGGGGTATTTTGGGAAAGGAAAATATGAGTTTTAAGTGAGGTGGACTTAGTAAAAACTGTGGTGGAAATAGAACATCCCATCTTTTATTTAGTTTTTACTAGGGGTGAACATGGATTGGGCTTGGGCTAGGCCATGGTAAGCCAGAGGTTCAGCCCGCTTTAAAATATTACGGGTTTAGGTTTGAAATTTTTTTAACTTTAGGCTTGAGCCTGAACAAAATTATTTTACTGGGCTTCAGACATGCTCAGAGTCCACTCAAAAGAGACAAAATCATCTTAAACATCCATTCTTATCCTTCCATAAGCTTCAGCCAATGACAAAGGGGAGCATTCTTTTCAAAAAATTCAACAACCAATATTTAATAGGAATAAAATGTTCTGTGATGAAAGAGTGTCTATAGTGTGTGTGGCGAATGATAAGCTGACATGTATTGTGTTTGAGGGTTAAAAATGTCTAAGAAAAATGTTTAGATGAAATAGTAGGTGTTAAAAAAGGGGAGCGTATATGCGCACCTCAAGTTTTTGTAAGCACACCTCACTTAACTCTATTCTAAAAATACCCCAACTTAAAATGACAATTATAGCCCTAAAAAAAAAAACTTAAAAAACAATTTTGTAAGCACACCTCCCCGCCTCTCTCTCCCTCTTCCTCCCTCTCTCTCTTCCTCTTTCTCTCTCTCCCTCTCTCCTGCACCCCCTCCTCCCTCTCTCTCTGTCCCCCCTCTCCCTCGCTTTCTCCTTCAATTTTTTTTTTAAAAATCGGTGGTCCGTTCGGCCTTACTCGGCCGAATGCCTTTAGGCCTGTTTGGCATCATGATGCTGAACGCTTGTTCGACATCATAGTGCTGACCGCTCCTGAAGGCGTTTGGCATCGTGACGTCGAACGGGCCCAAAGGCATTCAGCATCGTGATGCCAAACGGACCGCCGATTTGAAAAAAAAAACTCTAAAAATGGAAGAAAATTTTGAAGGAGAGGGAGAAGGAGAGGGAGAGAGAGAGGAGGTGCGGGAGAGAGGGATTCTGTTGTCATCGTGGAGGTATGATCAGTCGCCAGTGACACTGGTGGGAGGGAATTTCAAATGGAGTTGTGCATATTAAAACATAGTAGGGAGGGGTAAAAAATAGATAAGTGTATAATTGTAACTTATGGAGGTGTGCTTATAAATTTTGGAGGTGTGCTTAAAAGTGAGGTATGCTTACAAAAACCTGAGGTGCGAATATAATTTCCTTAAAAAAGAGACACCAAATACAAAAACCCATCATGTGTCAATCAATGCACGCTTATAGAGGTCTATGTCAACACAAACAATCATTCTCCTATTTAATAAGGTCTATCATCTTCTCTGCAAAAAACCAATACACTCAAAGGATAGAACTCCCACCAAGCTTCTCTAGAAAATGTACTATGCACTAGAATGTGTTCCACCATCTCCCCGTCTTGCTTGCAAAGAAAACATATGCTTGCAATTTTGAATTAAGGAGTCTATATATTTTAGGGTTTTAGTTATTAGGCTATTTAAGATTGTTGGATTAGTTTTAAATCCAACGGTCTATTCTCTATATTGTTATATTTAAACGAAATGGATATTTAACGGAACAAATTGCTATATATATATATATGTATATCCTATCTGATATAAATGGATATTTTTATAAACGGACCTGATAAGCTTATTTCTCATTGGATGCAGACCGGAACACAAACATTTTTCGGATAACTTGCAGCTCTAGTATTGGGCTCGTTTTAAGAATCCCAATAGAGACAATCAGACCCCATCTGTTATTAAAAGAAAGAGAGGGCGAAGTTGATCAAGAATGAAATCTGTAAGTCGTAACAAAGAAGCGATAAGCCGCAAGCACTTTAGGGGAGACAAGGCGTTGGGAAGGAACCAAAGGAGATCAAAAGGAAAGATTTTAGGAGGGATGGAGGAATTTCAATCAAAGAAGGCTACAAACTAATGAAATGTAAGAACAGGATTAATGAAATATCTGGAAAAGGCAAGGAAAAGATCACAACAGGAGGGGAGATTGATGGGGATTAGAGTTGTCTTGGGGGGCGAGAAGAAGAGGAGGTTCAGGGTGTTCAAGACCTTGGGGGAATGGAGAGAAGGGAGACAAAGCTAGTGGGAAATCGGCTTGGGCCGACCAAAATCATTATAGGTGGGGTGATAGAGCTTTGATGACTAAGGGGAAGGTAATTTAGATGTCTCAACGGTGGAGGTGGGAAGCTCCTTCATCTTTGTGGAAGGGGATAGGAACCACGAGTATCTCTCTACAAAGGACGACTGTCTGGAGGTTAGAGAATGAACACCCAAAATGCTTCCTTCTCTTGTGTCTTCGTAGTGGGTGTTGGCCAAAGTGAAGGAGGTGAGCTGGAAAACAACTATATTCTTTGCAGGGATGGAGGAATAGGTGGAGGCTATATCTTCCGACATATGTCCATGTTTACCTGGACTGACACGACATATTCCTATACTAACACGAAACATTAAGTACATTATAAAACTTCATTTTTTGGTCAACATGATGTACAATGTCGTTATGTTGAGCGAATATTCCCCTTTTACAGTGTATTATTGCCTAATATCAACATTGTTTTGTTATGATAAAAAATTATATGAAAAACGATAAATTTCAAAGAAAGTAAAAGGAGGGAGAAGAAGAAGTTGAAGATAAAAAAGAAGAAAAGGAAGATAATCTGCTTGTTCCCATTGTTTATACGGTTAGATTATAATATTTTTGTCAACCATTATGTATGCATGTGTATTTTTAAAGAATATTATAATACAAGTATACTAAAATAAACTATCATTCCTAATGAATCTATTTCCTTCCTTGTGCATATGTAGTTAGATCAAAATATGTTTTTTAAGTTTCCACGATTTTTACAATATTTCATTTTTATATTTCCGACATTTCCGATATATGTCTTAATTTGGCCTAACCAATATTTCTACTGACACTGACATTTTGAACCTTGGAAAGAAGGCGGTGCGCTAGTCCTCGTCAAGGGAGTCTTTATTGGAGGGTAAAGTTGCTTGTCTCTTTGTTTTGTGAAATAGAAAGAAGGCGGTGCGCCTGTCTTCGTTAGGGGAGTCGTCATTGGAGGGTAAGGCAGTCAAACAACCATCGTCATGAGTTTTGTAATTTAGTTTCCACCATTAATTATGATGGAGGCAGAAGAAATGAAGTAAGGGGCAAGAAGATGCAAAGGGGAAGGGAGGAAAGGGGGTAGTCTAGACGTTGTTTATGATGATTATGAACATCCTATCATGGAATGTTAGGGGTTTGTGGGGTAAGGGAAAGGAGTGTGTGAAGGAGATCTGTAGAAAATGGAAGGTTGATGTTTTAATGCTGTAGGAAACCAAGCTTAGTAAAATGGGCAATAAAGAGGGTGTCTGCTTGTGGGGAAGTAACAATTTTGGTTTCAAACACAGGAATGCTATAGGGAGAGTAGGGAGGATTTTAGTAGCTTGGAATCTAGGTGAAGGTGGTTGATTATAGAATTGATGTATTTTTTAGTTTTCTATTAGATGTATCTCTATCGAAGATTCGTTTTAGTGGGTTTGTACTAAAATCTCACTGTTCCGATATCCAAAGATCTTAAGGGGTGAGGGAGTGAATAGGATCCGAACTTAATTTAAAATTATTTAACTATTAAATCCAACCTTTTAAATTTATTTTAACTATGCAACGAAATTTATAACTTAACAAATTAATTAGTGAACTCTAATTTCATAAAATAAATAAATAATGCAAATAAATAATCACACAGTACAAAGATTTTATAGTGGTACGGCACACCAAACCTACATCCACTTTTCAACCAATAATTTATTTTAATTGTTATCTTAAAGTATTACAAGATAAATTATAAAAAATATGAATTTACTTCTGAGTTATCCACGTGAACTCCACATGCCTCATAAATGTGACCCCAGTGACTCCACTAGGCCCGTTCCGTCCAGTGACTCTGCTGAACTCAACACTTTGTTCTGGCAAGCCCACAATGACTCTGCTCTCCAGTGACTCCATTGAAGGTGGCTTATAAAGGATGAGTGTGAGAACTCCTTCTTTGTCGAATTGCCTCTTTGTAGTCTGGTTTAACTATTGTCTTCATTCTGTAACTTCAATACGATGTAACTATTGATACAATAAGCTCTTGCATAACCTTGGTAAAGATGTAATTATATGAAAAATATTCAAGGTTTATGGCTAGACAAATATTACTTGTATGCTCACAGAATTTTCACTTTGACTTGATTTTTCTTACAATTTGACTTAGAATTTACTAATTCAAGTTATTCAATCATTGGGACTTGGTCCTTTATTTATAGATTGAAAAAACCACCCCAAAGGATCCTTCAACGGATCTATGAAAACGGTTAAAAAACTAGTCGTTATGAGAATTTCGAATAAGAGATTTTTCTATTTTTAAAAAGAGCTCATTGAGCCACTCGTTTTGAGTACTTACGTTACAAGCTCTGAACGAACATTGGGATCAAAAGTTATGACCGTTTTAAGTTAGGTCATTTTTACTTTTCAATACTTTTTTATTTTATTTAATTTTTGCCAATTTGGTCCATCATTGGTCCAACATTTATTTATTTATTTTTTGACCTTCTCTAGAATTTGGATACGTCTATTCTAAGTCCATTGGTCCATACCTAAACACCCAACCTTATTACTACTCACCAACATTTACCTTTGAAGATCATGCATGTTCTTGGAGCTTGAGACTTCTTGAAGTCTTCAATGTGTCTTGAGTCTTTTGTTGCTTGGTGGTTCTCCGACATTGACTTATGACGTGTAGCACATTCCCGGACTCGATTTGGACTTACATAATATTTTACATTACACATGTTATCTAACACTAAGACCACTCATTACATGTACATTTTTGGAATGTAATTGACAAACTATAAAATACCCAACATGCATCAATTATGGGATGATCTTAAAGAAATCAAGAGGGGATGGGATCTCCCCTGGTGCACAAGAGGAGATTTCAACATAATTTGCTATTTGGGAGAAAAGATTGGAGGCTACAGAATGAACACCCACATGAGAGGATTTTCTAATTTCATTCAGTCCCATCACCTCATCGACCTCCCTCTAAAAGGGGCAACTTTTCCTTGGTCTAACCATTAGGACAATTTGTCTATGAGCAGGTTAGATCGGTTTATGATTTATCCAATGTGGGATGACCATTTTTTTGGAGCCAAGCAGATAGCCCTTTCGAAGCCTACGTCTGAACATCTCCCAATCATTCTAAAAAACGAGGTCAACTTGAAGGGTCCTTCACCTTTCAGGTTTGAGCTCATGTGGATAGAGTATCCGAGCTTCAAAGAGAAAGTTAAGGAATGGTAGGAATTCCTTTGCTTTTCAGGTACAAGAAGTTTTGTTTTTAGTCAGAAGTTGTAAGTTCTAAAGGAGGCCCTCAAGTTGTGGAAAATTTGTGAATTCGGCAGAACTCAAACTTGTAAAATGATTTTTTAAAGATCATGAAAGATTTGGATATGAAAGACCAGTTGGAGGAAATCAGTTAGAGGTAGCAATCTCGAGTTGCTTGGTTGCGACAGGGGGATAACAACACTAAATTTTTTTCACAAAATGGCCAACATTCTGTTAGGTATTTTATTTGTATTATCAATTTCTATTCTAAAACTTATAAATACAGTATGTGTAGTATGGTCATTGTATTGGACATGTAAATGTAAGTCTATGTAAGTCCCAGTTGGTCAAAGCTTTAAGAACTCAAAGCCGGAAATAACACAAGCTTCAAGAGACCAGTCACATTGAAGATTTCAAGAAGTCTCATGTTCCCAAAACATGTAGCTTCAAGATGCCAACAAGTGAACTCCAAAGGTAAAAAATGTTGGTAAGTAGTAGTGGGGTGTTTGGGTATGGACTTAACCTTAGGTAGACTTAGAATGACTTAAAAATAGATCACTCAAACCTAGAAAAGGTCCCATAAAGATTGGACCAATGGTGGACCAAACTAGCAAAAATTAAGTGAAATAAAATGTGTTGAAAAAGAAAAATGGCCCATCTTAAATGACCATAACTTTTGATCCAGATGTCCTCCCGGGACCCGTTAGTACTCAAAATGAGCAGCTCAATGAACTCTTTTTGAAAATGGAAAGATCTTTTATTCGAGATACTCATAACTACTAGTTTTTAAACCATTTTAATAGATTTGTTGGAGGATTTTTTGGTATAATTTTTTCAAATCTATAAATAAGAGACACAATCCCAATGATTGAATAACTTAGGTGAATGAATTGATAGTAAAATATCTCTTGAATCAAGTTAAAGTGTGAGGTTTTGAGCAAAAACATTTTTATTCTTATGACTTATGACTTTGAGTTTGGGCTAATAGTAAAATCTTATTAAGGTATTGTTGTTAGCTTCTTTTACTCATAGTTACATCACTTGGAAGTTTAAGGGAGGGTTTCAATAGTCATTTAGTTTACAAAGAGACAACCCAAAATCAAGGAAGGAGTTCTACAACCTTTAATACTTCAATTGAATCACAGCCTTCGCCGGAGCCACCGAAAGCAGATTCTCTCTATATTTACTGGAGCCAAGTGCAAGTTAATCCACCAGAGTCACTGGACGGAGCGACCACAAGAGACACTGGGGGCATACTTATAAAGGACTGGATTTTCTAGAACTTGTAAGTGAATTCAGGTTTTGATAGTTTCGCCTGTAATTAGTGCTGTCAATTGGGCCGGGCTGGCCCGAAGCCCGACTTGTCCGGCCCTAAGAACGGGTGGGCTGGGCAAGTTGAACTTCAGGATGGGCCAAGTTCGGGCTTAAGCTTTAGGCTCGGGCTGGGCTTGGTCACAACAAATTTTAACCCGAAGCCTGGCCTGGCCCGAACTAAATCCAAGTATCTAACCTTAAATATCCCTTAACTGTTGGATTATATTATATCCAATGGTTATAATTAAAAAATTTAAACCCTAACCCTATTCGTATATAAGCTTCTCTTCTTCACACTTCTTTTCACTCCATCTTCACTTTGGCGGCCGAAGATGGTCACTATAGCTGGATTCATGCTGAGGGAAGACGCAAGATTGACGAGTTAGAGAAGAACTTGCAACTTCATCAACACGTCTTCGAACTCCATCCAAATGATCTTCTATGGCTTCAACAACACGCCTTTAAGCTCCATTAGGATGATCATCCACGGCGAGGCTTCTCGGATGGCCCTCCATGGCTTCATCAACACTCTTTAACTACTGCTTCCAAGGTTAGATTTGTTTTTTATTTTTTATTTTTGATAGAGGGGAACTTCACAAAAGGGGTGCCGTTGCCATGATGGCGTCACAAGGCTGTAATCCTGTCTTAAATGCTCCCAACAGAGGATAGGGATTGAAGGATCAATCAATATTGTACATAAGATCCAACATTTAAAAGAAAGACTCGTAAGATTAGATCTTTTTATTTTTCCGTTTTGTTACTTTAGTACAATCTCATGGCCTCCCTTTAAACTCTGTCATTGTGTGTGTTATGGAAAGGCTTCATTAGAGTGACAATTTAACTTGTGGATTCTGGATAGATAGTTTGATATAGATAAAAAGCTGTAAAAAAATCACAATAAAATCAATTTGACAGCATTCTATAGGGCTGGTTTGAGGTCACCCATTTTTCTAATCTTCATTGTTTTTCTTTTTTCTAACCAACTTCGGGCTAGCCTGAACTTGGCCCAAAACCCGAATTTTTACAATGGGTCGGGTTTGGGCATAATGACTCGGGCTAAATTCGGGCTCGGACTCAAGTTTTATACTTTGGGTTGGGCTCGGGTTGACCTGTGCTCGGCCTAACTCGGCCCGATTGACAGCCCTACCTGTAATAGTTTAGGATAACTATTCGAAATAAATTATTGGAAAAGTGGACGTTGGCCTGGAGTGCTGAACCACTATAAATCTTTGTGTTGTGGTGTGTCTTATTGTTTGCCTTGCTTTACTTTATTTGTTCCTCAAGTGAACTTTGAAGTGGCACTACTTACCTTGCTTCCACTCTGTAAGAGGCAACTATAAGTAACGACGAAGACTCGTGATAATTAGCATTCACTTGTTAATTTACTTAAGTCATTATTTTGTATTGCGACTTAAGTGAATTAAAAACTTTTATTTACTTACTAAGAATTCTGCTGCATTCTAAAGTTTAAGTAAATTAAAGTAGAATTTAATAGTTAAACAAATTTAAAAGAATTGGTAAAGGTCCTATTTTACACCCCCCCTCTAGGATCTTCAGATTGCTATTTTGGAAATTTCACATTTGATCCAAAAGTAATAGCATTGAAAAGTTACAGGTGAATGATCAGTGTATAGAAGATAAAAGGCATCTCGTTAATCACATAGTGAGTTATTACCAGACTCTCTTCAAGGAGTCATATGGCTATCGGCCAAAGCTGAATGGCCTTATCTTCAATAGAATTTTGAGAGAAAAACAATTTCACCTATTAATAAATTAACCACTAATGTTTACCTATTAAAAAAAGAAAGAAAAAAAGAATGGCTTGAGCAGCCCTTTCGGACAAAAGAGGTGGTGGCAGCCTTCCATAGTTTAAAAGAAGACAAGGCTCTGAGCCCCGATGGTTTTCCCTTGAAATTTTATGCATATTTTTTGGGAAGTTATTGGTGCTGATGTGATGGAGGTTATGGGAGAGTTTCATGAGAATGCTTTGTGGTGCCGTAGTTTGATTGCCTCTTTCATAACCCTAATCCCTAAGAAGAAAGGAGAGATTGGATCAAAGATTAAAGACTGATAAGTTTGGTATGCTGCATATACAAGCTTTTAGCCAAGGTGCTATCTTGTAGAATGGAGGAAGTGATGGGAGAAAGGATGTCGGAAAGCCAATGTGCGTTTGTTAAAGGTAGGCAGATTGTAGATTGTTCCCTTGTAGCCAATGAATTTGTAGATGAAATGAAAAAAAGAACCATGCCGGGGTTCTCTCTTAATTGGATATGGAAAAGGCTTATGACCACGTTAACTGGGGATTTTTGGATAGTGTATTGGAAAAGATGGGATTTGGGAGAAAATGGAGGAACTGGATGCAAGTATGCATTTCTTTTGCGTCTTTCTTTATTATATTGAATGGGGCATTGAAGGGATTCTTTAAAAGCAGCAAAGGTCTAACACAACACGACCTCTCCCACCTTTTCTCTTCATTTTGGTGACAGAGTCTCTAAGAAGATTGATCTCAAAAGCGGAAGAGGTGGTCTGCTGGAGGGATGGTAGATGACCTTTAGTGGGCCCAAAATCTCGATCCCTCAGTTCGCGGACGACATGCTACTATCCATGGGAGCGGATGTTGAACATAATGCGAATCCTTCAAAGTATTCTACTGCTCTTAAAATCAATTTGAGTAAAAGTACAATTCTTGGGATTGGTGATTGTCCCATTCTGGGGGAGATGGCTGACATTATGGGTTGCTAGGTGGGTAGCTTCCCACTGACTTATTTGGGCTTTTCATTAGGGGCCAAATACAAATCGAAAGAGATTTGGAACCCACTGATCAAAAAGTTTGAAAAAGGGTTGGCAGCATGGAAAGGTCTATACTTTTCTAAAGGAGGAAAGCTCATGATGTTGAAACATGTTTTATTTAACCTTTTGGTGTACTTTTTATCCCTGTGTTCTTCGTCGAACAAGGTTTTGGGCAGGTTAGAGAAGATCTGGCGTTACTTCTTACGGGTCTCCTTTGAGGACAACAAAAAGATGCATTTGGTGGGCTGGAACCAATTTTACAGGCCAGTGGCTTAAAAAGGGTTTGGCATCCATTCTGTTAAGCATGTGAATATGGCATTATTAGGGAAGTGGCTTTGGAGGTTCTTTAATGAGAAGATCAGCTTATGGTGAAAGGTAATAGCTGGCCGCAAAATATGGGATTGGGTATATGGGGTTGGACAACAAAGTTTCTCAAGGTGCTTATGGCTTTGGATTATGGAAAGGCATTTCCAAGGTTTACGAGACCTTTCAGATTAATGTTGGATTGAAAGTTAGCAGAGGTGACTAGGTTCATTTCTGGAAGGATGTTTAGTGTTGTGAGGGTCCCTTGGAAACCACATTCCCTTCAATTTTTTAGCTGGCTGGAAAATGGAAGGCTTGGTTCAACAACATTACACCCAAAATGAAAAACTAGCAATTGCACCTCAGAAGAAATTTGAACGATTGGGAGATTGGGTAGGTGGCCGATTTAATGCAAATTTTAGAGAATACAAAGTTGAACAACTCTGGTGAAGACCAAAGGGTTTGGAGGGGAGACACTTGTGAGGATTTCTCTATGTCTTCATTTTATGAAGTGTTGAACCAGAACGCAGCAGCCTAATGCGCAGTGGATTATTTGTGGAAAATCTAAGTTGCCTTTATTTTTTTGAGATAAACAGGCCAAACTTTATTAAAGAGAGAAAAATGAAAACAACAACAATGAAACAACAAAAGAGACCCTCATCAAGGAGATGAACGACCAAAGCAAAAAACAAACAAAAGAAGAGAAAAAAATAAAATAAAACACAAGCAGAAGCAGACACTACAACTCACACTACACAGAATGCCATGGAAAGCCCCCTACTCAAGACTTCAATCTAGAGGAATCCCGTTAGCAAATCGGTGCAACATGTGTTTTCAAGAGGAGTCATGTGATCACCTTTTCTTGCATTGCAAATATGCTTTTAAGGTTTGTGGTCGAAGTTTGAAAAAGTTCTATAGGTGTTGGGTGCAGCCTTCCTAGGTGATGGTCTTTTGTAGCGTGGATTGGAATGATGCAGTACAAGACCAAATACAGTCCAAAAATTCAACACAACTCACTAAAATTTCAATACTAATGTAATTAATCTCTCAAGCATTTAATCAAACACCTAGTATGCAATATTCTGTGCACAACCTACCTTCTCATATATGGATGATGATTAAACCCTCAGGAAAGTACTCCTAGAGTAACCACAAGATGTAGGAGATAATTTCCTTTAAAAGCAAACTAATTCCAAGTACTAGGACTGCTGGGAATTTTCTAGGCAAATTTAACATGTTCTTGAATTGATTTATTTAAGGATTTTATTAAGAGGATTTCAAGGATAGCAGGTGGTAGGTTGTTGTTTATGATGATGTAGAATGTGTAGGGATGAGGGTGTATGGAGGCTTAAGAAGATGGATTCTGGGACAGTGGATAGCAAAACTTAAAGAAAAGAGAAAAGAAAAGATCAAAAGAAGAAGAGAGAAGATAAAGAAGAATGTACCTTAAGGAAGTCACCAACTTAAGCATTGTTTAGGCAAATAAGGAGAAAAGTGTACCTTTGTGAGAAATCGCCAACTCACAACTTGAAAATCACCAACTAAGCCAAGCATGAGGCACCAAGGACTTGAAGATTCTTTAAGCTTGAAGAAGAGGAGTTCCACTCATGGAGAGCAAGAAAACAATCAAAGAGGTTCTTGGAGAATCTAGAGGGAAAGTGCAATCATCTAAAGAAACTTGGTGGTGGAATGATGAAGTGCAAAAAACCATTAGAGATAAAAGATATTGTTATAAGAATTGGCAAAAGACGAAAAATATAGAAGACTTAGAAAAATA
>JAOXJP010084219.1:0-14889 GCA_025762735.1 Platanus orientalis | reverse complement strand
CTTCCGAATAGAACAAGCATTGACCGTAGTCCTCCGAAAAAACATTCGAATAGAAAATAAGTACCTCTTCATTTTGAATAGGACCTTACAGTTCAAAGAGGGGTAGCCATTCGCACTCATCTACTTGTTCGTCGAAACGGATAGTCTTGAGGACCATTGTCTCGACTAACCGCTCACGGACGAATGCCCAAGAAGAGAAGAGTTTCTCGTAGTTATGGAGACTTCGGGCATCGCGGAATGGTGTGTAGGATCCTTCCTTACATCCTTTAGTACGCATGCTTGCGGCCAGGGGTTCCTCCATGGGCCGCTTGTCTTTGTTAATGGTGGGGGCTTGCGAAGATTGAGAAGAACCAATGTTTTTCTTGGAAGGAGGAGAAGCTACCTTCTTTTGCACCATGGTGGCGAGGAAGTGCAAGAATTAAGCAAGGAATCAAGGAGGGCTAGGGTTTGGAGAAAGGAGAAATGAAGAGTCACGAACAAAGCACAGGAGAGATGAAAAATGAATCAAAAACCGCCTACGGGGGTTTTTAAATTCGCATGCAAACTTTTAGACAAGTTCGCCCTCGTGACCGGTCACACCTCTTGATTCTACACTTATTCTGTCATTGACTCTGGGCTTAGGTCTAGTAGTTAAGCTCTCATGTTTGAAGGTCTCACATGGGCTTAAATCCCCTAATGTGTAATGCATAGATGGCTGGGAAATGCACCCGATGCATGCATCCCAAAAAGGAGTCTCGTGATACTTCACACCTCAGGCTTGTGATATACTAAGGTTGTGCTTCGTGGCCAGACCTAATCAAATTGCACACAGACCAATGGCACTTCAGAGATATTCAAAGCGTTTGAAATCAAGCGGCTTGGTTAGAATATCAAGCAAATGGTCCTCAATTTTCACATAATCCAAGGATACGACCTTCTCGTCCACCAATTGTCTGATGAAGTGATGTCTGATGTCAATGTGTTTGATCCTTGAATGCTGAATTGGATTCTTTGATATATCTATCGCGCTTTTGTTGTCGACGAATAGACTCATCGTGTTTTGGTTCAACATGGCCTTTGAGCATTTGCTTCATCCAAAGGAGTTGAGTACACCCATTGTCAGTTGCAATGTACTCAGCTTCGACAATTGACAACGATATGGAGTTTTGTTTCATGCTATACCAAGAAACAAGACTATTTTCTATGTAAAAGCAACTTCAACTCATGGTGCGATCTTTGTTATCTCCAGCCTAATCTGCATATGAGTACCCCGCAATCTCACATGTAATGTCAAAGGGGTACCATAGCCCAAAATCTAGTGTCCCATGGATATAGCGGATAATTCTCTTAGCCGCTTTGAGAAGTGATTCCTTTGGAACTGCTTGATATCTTGCATAAACACCTATATTGAAGGATATATCGGCCTGGCTTGCGATCAAGTAGAGCAAGCTGCCAATAATACTCCGATAGTAGGTAGAGTCTACCTCAGCTCCATCAAGATCCTTTATGATCTTATCACTTGTGCTAATAGGAGTGTTGGCTGGTTTAGATTCTTGTAATCCAAACTTAGTCACAAGGTCTTTAGCAAACTTCATTTGCCTTGAGAAAATGTCATTTTGAGTTTGCTTCATTTGTAGACCAAAGAAGAACTTAAGCTTATTTCATACTCATTTCATATTCAGACTTCATCATTTGGGCAAAACCATAAGACATCTCCTCACTAGTAGACCCAAAAATGATGTCATCTACATAGATTTAAGTAATGACTATATGACCATTTTGCTTTTTGATGAAGTGTGTTTTGTCAACACTTCCTTAATCAAAATGGTGATCAAGAAGCAACTTTATGAGTCTTTTATACCAAGCTCCAAGAGCTTGGTTGAGACCATAGAAAGCCTTCTTGAGCCAGTATACGTAGTTTGGCAAATGAGGGTCCATAAATCCTTAAGGTTGCTTAATGTATACTTCCTATTGGAGAATTCCATTTAAGAATGCACTCTTGGCATCCATTTGATAAAGTTTAAATTTCAAATAACATGCTATGGATAAGAGGATCCTAATGGACTCCAACCTTGTAACAGGAGCAAATGTCTCCTCAAAATCAATGCCTTCTATCTAGGCATACCCCTTTACAACTAGATTGACCTTGTTTCTAGTCACTGTACCATATTCATCCTGTTTGTTCTTGAAGATCTATTTGGTACCAATGACATTCTTGTTAGTAGACCTTTCTATGAGAAACCACACATCATTCATTTGAAAATGATTTAGTTCCTCTTGCATGGATGGGATCCAATCCAGATCACTTAGATCCACTTTAACTTACTTTGTCTTTATTTGGAAGTGAAACATAGGTGACTAAGGATATTTTCTATTTGTCTCTTTGTCTTCACTCCAATGTTAAGATCACCAATGATATCTCCTCGTGACAGTCCTTTGGTGAGCCTTTTATCCTTGAGTTGGAGTTGAATTTCTTCAACTTCTTCCTTATAACTTGATGGAGAAGAGTGTTCTTTCTGGTCTCTTTGAGATTTTTTAATCTCCACTTGAGATGAGCTCTTAGTCTCATGGTTAAACAACACCACTAGCAAGTTTTCTTGCTCATACGTTGCCTCAAAGTCATATACCATCACATTGATTGACTTATCCATAGGGTGAGTCCTAATGTTGTAGGCACGATAGCTCTACTGGTTATGGAGTATCCTAAGAGGATGACCACATCACTTTTCTCATCAAACTTTCCTAGATGTTCTCAATCTCGAAGATTATAACAAGTGCTGCCAAATACTTTAAAGTATTTGACCGTTGGCTTCTTGCCACTCCATAATTCATATGGGGTTTTGGATGTACCCAGTCTAAGGTAGATTCGGTTAGAGACATAGCACACCATGCTAATTGCCTCAGCCTAAAACCTTTTGGTTAAGTTTTTGCTTGAAAGCATTGTTGTAGTCATGTTTAAAAGTGTTATATTCTTCCTTTTAGCCACCCCATTTTATTGGGGAGTTTTTAGGGCTGAAAACTCATGTTTCACTCCAAACTCTTTACACAAACTTAAGAATTTATGATTCTCAAATTCTCTTCCATGGTCACTTTTGATTCTCTTGATAGTTAGATCTTTCTAAACTTGAATCCATTTACAAATGTTTAACAATTCATTAAAGGCTTTGAATTTCTCTCTTAGAAATGATACCCAAGTGTACCTAGAGAAATCATCAACCACAATCACAAAATACTTTTTCTCTCCTAGACTCTTGATTCTAGTTGGACCGGCCAAGTTCATGTGAAAAAGTTTTAAGGGTCTAGTAGTCCCAATAGATGTAACTTTCTTATGTGAGACTCTAGTTTACTTACCCATTTGACAACTTTTGCAAATTGGGTTGTCAATCTTGTTTAGCTTGGGAAGGTCTTTGACTATCCCCTTCTTGCTAAGTCTTGCAAGATCCTTAAAGTTGAGATGCCCTAATCTTTGATATCAAAGATTGGTCTCATCCTTTTGGGTCAAAAGATAAGTGTCCTCTTGTTGGAAATGAGGATCAATAACATAACAATTGTCACTTGTCCTTACTTCTTCGGTTAGGATGTTATATTTTTTGTGATCCTTGGTCACACATCCATCTTTGCCAAATTGCATTTTATAGATGTTGTCACATATTTGACTAATGTTAATCAAATTGTTTTTAAGGCCTTGCACATAAAAAGCTTTGGTGAGTTGAGGAATGCCGGGGTCTACAATGGCTCGTACTTCAAGGATTTTGGTGGTGTTTTCATCACCAAAATTGACTTATCCACCTTGAGCTTCCTCTAGCTTGGTAAAGTGCTCTCTCTCACCGAACATGTGCTTAGAGCACCCACTATCAAGGTACCACCTGGATGAGCTTTCGGCTCTTAGTGCGGTATGAATGACCAAACACTTTAGATCATCCTTTCTTACCAAACTTTCTTAACCTTAGGAAGTTGAGAGGCTTGCCGTTTAGCACTTTGTTGGTCTAGGTCCTTCTTTCTTTGAAGGTTTTTATTTTCAATGTTTTGAAAATAGTTTCTTTTCTTGACATTCTTCCCATTTGATTTTTTTTTGCTTGCATTCTTTGGGACTTAATGTCATTTTTCCTTTTTTTACAATCTACTTTCATGTACCCTTCTAAGCCACAATAGTAGCAATGGAATGTGGACCTTTTTGGTACATGGGATTGTATTATTCTCCTTCTAGATTGTTCATTGTAAAAAGATTGAGGGTCTTTTCTAGGATTCCCATATTGACTAGATTGCACTCTAGTCTTCCTAGAAGTAGAGGCTTTCACTTGAGCTCCTCCATAAGTGGAAGTCTTATTTGCTTGATATTTATTCTATGCCTCCTTGGCATAAAAATAAGCTTTGCTCATTCCTTAAGCTCCTCTTGAGAAAGATGCTTGGCTGGTTTGAGATTTACTCCCAACCACTTATGCATAGGATATTGATTGAGGTTGCATAGACCTCTCCCAATCTCTACCTGGTTTCATAGGTGCTTTACCTTTTAGTGAAGTAAACGTGTTCTTCTCAACTTTGTTTGACCTTTTGATAGGTTTAGGAGGCTCCACCTTTTCTTTTCCCTTGTAGGAGGGTTGTGGAGGTGGTTGAGTAGATCCTTTGGCTTTGACAAAGCCATTTTTGGGCTTTTAAGTTGAGGTGGAGGCAATGGCCTTGGAATAACTAAGTCCGACCATATCCCTATACTCTTTGCCCATTTTAAGCATCTTCTCAAACTTCTCATTTTCTTGGGTAAACATTAAGATGTTCTTCCTCTTATCATCTTTAAGATCCTTGATTTGCTTGAGGTAATCAAGGGACTTCCTTATGAGTTGAGCACAAGTCAAGTTGAGAGATTTGTTCCTCTCATTCAGTGTTTTGACTTGGTCTTCTAACTCTTGGATAAGTGAGTCATCACTATAAGACTAATCCTTTTCTTCCTCGAGATTTCTAAGTTCTTCTTAAGCTCTATAACCTTAGTGGACAATTTTTGATTGTCCTCAAGAAGTCTTCTCTTCTCATGGTTCCTATTGTCTTGTTCTAAGCCTAGAAATAATCTAAAGTCATTGAGCTTCTTCTCTAGTTCCATTATTTTTAGACTCATTTCTTTTTCTTCACATAGGAGCAAGTAGTTTTCTTTGTAAAGGTCCTTCTCCTTTTCACTTTCTGAAGAAGATTTTTGTTTAAGAGAGGGATAGTGTTTTCGAGGAATTTTGACTTTTTAGTCAACTCAATGATTTCCCTCTTGAGTTGTTTGTTTTTGTTTTCCAACTCAACACTTCATACGAAGAGGTCATCAAATGCCTCTTGTGCATCATAAGTCTCCTCTTCTTCGTACTCTCCCTCATCTTCACTTGAGTCACTAGATTCTAATAGTGAACTCATGGGAGTTTTAAAGGCCATAAAAACCTTGATCTCTTATGAGGGAGCTTCCTCAATATTTTGAGATTCATGTTCCAATGTTTCAGACTTATCATCCCATGTGGACACCATGGCCTTGCCCTTTGATTTGTACTTGTTCTTCTTATTGCCACAATCTTCGGCAATGTGCCTCTACCTTTTATTTATAACAAATGGGTGATTCTTTAGAGAAGCCCTTTTCCTTTTTGTAATTAGGATTTTATTTTCTTATTCTTGAAGTAACCCTTGGTATTTTTCCTAAAGAACTTCTTGAACCTTGTGGCAATAAGGGCTAAGTCATTATCCGAATCTTTATTTGATTCAGATGGCTCCTCTACCTTAAGGGCAATGCCCTTTTTCTTGGTAGGTTCCTTTATGGCTGCTTCAAATATTTAAAGTGAGCCAATCAACTCCTCTAACTTCATGACTTCTAGGTCTTTGCTCTCCTCTATGGCAGTGATCTTAGGCGTAAACCTTTTTGGTAGGGACCTAAGTACTTTCCTAATTAGTTTGGACTTGTGGATGTCCTCACCAAGACTCCTCATGATGTTCACTAAGTTTAACAACTTGACATTGAATTTGAAGATTTCTTCATCTTTCTCCATTCTAAAAGCTTCAAGTTGTGCCATGTACAATCGAAGCTTAAACATCTTTATGGCGCTTGTACCCTCATGGGTAACCGAGAGAAGCTTTCACGCTTCCTTTTCCATCTTGAGATGAACTATCCTCCTAAACTCATCCAGAGCTAAGCCACTAGCTATGGCATTCAATGCCCTAAAGTTGAACTTGTAAGCATCTGACTCGGTGGGAGTTCACTCACTCATAGGTTTATCGGGCTATGTATAGACATCAACAATCATACTCCATACCCTAGGGTCATAGGCATTTATGAATATCTTTATTCGAGATTTCCAATATCTATAGTCAGTTCCATTGAAAAATGGAGGGGTACTGATACACATGCTAGTCTCTTCTCTAGCCATCTAGGATTTTTTAACTAGGATCTTACTCGGGATGTTAAGCCCTATGTGAGTAACCTAGGCTCTGATACCAATTGAAATGACACTAAAGTAATCCTAGAGGGGGTGAATAGGATTTCTCAGTTAATTTATCCATTTTAAAATTACCTTATGATTGTTATTAATTTCTTTTACATTTAGCTCGATTAAGTGAGTGTGTACTTTAATGTAACTATTCAAGAACAATATCAAACATATGCTAAGCAAGAGTAGTATAGAGTATAAAGATGGAGAGACAAGCAATCACACATTCACAAACCATAACACAAGATTTATAGTGGTTCGGCACTCGAGCCTATGTCCACTCTTCTAAAACTCACTAGCAATCTTAGGTATATTTCATTTAGGTACTATTACAACCTAGGTCAATATACAAACCTAACTACTTGCTCCATGACAAGCTAAACAACAACATTCAATGTCTTTGGTGAGTGTGAGTGTCTCCGACAGAGGTAGTCAAGCTTCTGGTGTCTTCGGTGGAAGCAAAACAATAATAATAATGAATATGAATACAAATGAATGCAAAGATAAATAAATATTACCACAATATGATTGATGTTGCTAGTTGCACAAACGTGGGATACTCCTTGATGAGTTAGTATGCTTTAGCTACCCACAAGCTCCTAGTTCTTAGCTCTAGTGCTCCTTGAGCTAAGCCAAAGGTGAGTTCCTCTTGGGAAAGTGATCACCACAACCTCTCCTCAATAGTAGAAGTGATGCTCAATAGGAGAGAAGAAATGAGAGAAAGAAGTGTAGAACGCTAACTACTACAGTTCAATAATCTGTAGGCAATAGAGGTTTAAATAGTGAAGAGGGCTTTTAAAATAGTATTCCTCTTAGCTCTCTAAAAATTAACTTGGAATGTTAGAGATTTTTTAGACTAAAGGAAAAAAGTCCCTTTTATTATAGGAAGGAGCATCCATGACAGGATAGGCATATGGTAAAGGGAGAGGCATTTTGGGCCTTTGGATATGCAAAAATGGGGTTCAAATTTTGAACTCTTCGCCTAAATTTTTGTGAAATTTTTTTCTAAAAATTCCCTCTAAACCGATTGGGGTTTAGAAACTGATTTGGGCTCCAAATTGATTTCAAAACCCACAATCGATTTTGATTGCCTATTAGACCCCAAATCGGTTTGGGGTTTCGCAACCTATTTGGGTTTTGGAGAAATTCCCAAAACTCTTATCAAAACCAATTTTGGCTCATCTTATTGGGGCTCAGGAGTGCTTGATTAAGATGCATAATCAACCTCAAAACCGATTGCAAGTTTCATAACCAATTTCACCGAAATCGATTGTGAATTTCGCAATAAGTTTCGACTGTAATTTTCTGCACTTTATAATTTTGGGTTGAGTTTTGGTTTGTCCTTTGGGGTCTTCATTTGGGTATTATCAAGGGACCTAAACCATGTCTAGGTTCATTTTAAGACACCCAAAATGATATGCATGCATGTAATATACCTTCCATGGTATGCCTCATTCTCATGCTCTTCCTTGGGTCTTTGGTCCTTCTTGGCTTCATGAGTTGAACTTGTGAGATCATATAAGACATTTACAAGATTCCTAGCACTACCCAAATGCCCATGGGACTGACATACATCAACAAACATACATGGATAACTAATGCTTATCTTTCAATCCTTTCAAATTGCTCACATCCATAGACAGTCAAGAGACAAATCGTAAGATATATTGAACAATCAAAAACCCAATGAATATGTTACAATTTTGGCATCCATGTCCTAAGACACATTTAATCCTATAATTTAAGACCTCTCTTCATCATTGAACAATTGAGACAAACCACTAGAGGAAGGTGAACCACTCACTCAGGGCATTTTCCTCAGCGCTTTCCGTAAATAGAGTCTAAAGTGGATAAACTTTACAATGCCAAGTTTATTCGAGAAGTGAGATACTCAAGGTGGTTAGGTAATATGATACCTATGCGAAAAAAAGAATGGTTAGATTTGTGTGCATAGATTACCATGATTTGAACAATGCCTACCCTGAGGATGATTTCCTACTCCCACTCATAGAGTTGCTCGTTGCTGCTACAATTGGGTATAAGTCCCTCACTTTCATGGATAGGTACTTGGGATATGGTCAAATCCAAATGATGAAGGAAGATGAAAAATCAACAACTTTCCGCACACCTTTAGGCATCTTTTGTTATAAAGTCATGCCCTCTGGCCTGAAAAATTCCAATGCCATATATCAATAAGCCATGACTTACATCTTTAAAGACCTACTGCATGATGCTCTTGAATGCTACGTGGATGACTTGGTCATTGAAACAAAATTATCAAAAGACCATAATCAAAACCTTGATAAAGTCTTCAAGCAGCTTCGCAAATACAATTTGAAGATGAACCTGCTCAAGTGTTTTTTCAGCATATCTTTATGGAAGTTCCTAGGATTTGTAGTCTGGAATAAAGGGAACAAAATTGACCCCAAGAAGATAACTGCAACACTAGAAATTCTGCTGTCATAGGATCCATAGAGCATAAGCGTCTTCAAGGCTGCCTCACATACATAAGGCGAATTGTATCCAACTTAGCAAGGAGATGAAAACTATTCTCCAGGCTAATGAAGAAAGGAGTTCCTTTTGTATAGGATTGGTCCTACCAAAATGCCTTCGATAACATTAAGTACCTTCTTAACCCTCCAATCTTGATGAGTCTAGTCATGGGGAGGCTACTCCTATTATATGTGACTGCACTTGATGCATCTTTAGTGCTTTGCTTACCTAGCACAATGATGAAGGGAAAGAGCATGTCTTATATTACCTTAGTAGGACTACGGTGGGTGCTGAATTCAATTATTCTCCTATTGACAAGATATGCTTGGCACTGATTTATGTTGTACAGAAGTTACAACACTAACTACTAACCACCATGGTACATCTTATCTTGAGGGTGGATCCCCTTAAGTACATCATTTTTCATCCGCCAGTTTAAGTCTAGCTCGCAAAATGGACAATCCTCTTTTCTGAATTTGATATTCAATACATTTCACAAAGGGCCATAAAAGGACAAGCATTAGCAGATTTTCTAGCTACACACCTAAATCCCCAATGACTTGCCATTACAACTTGATATCCTAGATGAAGAGGACATACAAGTTAACATAATAAAGGATTGGGAAATGTACTTTGATCAAACAACAAGATGACCCCTAGGGATCAAAGTCGACAATGAGGACAAATTCTCTAGGATTAGCATTGTCTTTGTTACCCTAAACAATGGTATTATAATGTATTCTCTCACCCTCAATCATGGATGCTCCAATAATGAGGTTGAATATAAAGCTTTGATGATGAGTCTTGAGCTTGACCTGAAGCTACCCATAGAACATCTCATTGTATATGATGATTCAGAGTTATTGTACGTCCAATGAATGGGTTATACCATATCAAATGAGATAACAAGCTAGCACAATTATTCAGAGGCATTCAAATTCGGCATGTGAGACGAGGCTATAACAGTTAGGTAGATGCGCTTGCTAGTCGCATCACGTCTCTCACACATCCACGTGAAGATTATATTACCATACATATTGGAGAAAAATGGGTCATACCTCTACTCTTTAAAGAAGAAAATACTACCATGGTCTACAATATTGAACTCCGTGAATTATAGGAAAAGATCCAAAATGAAGTTGATTTGGAGATAACATAGAAAGATTGGCACATCCCAATCATGAAGAATCTATTAGACAGAAGGGAGCCTAGTGACCTAGTTCTTTGTGCAGAAATAAGGAGGACTCCAAGATTCACCTTACAGGATGACCAACTGTATAGAAGGTCCTTGGACGGAGTGTTGCTTTGTTGTCTATCTAAGCAAGAAGCATTCTAGGTCATGAATGAAGTCCATTTAGGTGAGTGTGGAGATCACCAAAGTGATCCTAAGTTACAAAATCAATTGAAAAGAATAGGATATTATTGGCCAATTATGATTGTTCATTGCACAGATTATGCACATTGTATTTTCCATCTACATAGTGACTTTGGCCATCTTCTAGTAGAGCCTCTCCATGCCACATCATGTTCCTAGCCTTTCTCATACTGGGGCATGAACATCATTAGCACAATCAATCCACCTTTCTCCAAGGACCACAAATATATCCTAGTTACGGAGGATTATTTCTCCAAGTGGGCAAAACCTATGGCATTGAAAGAGGTCAAGGCTACTAATGTGGTATGGTTCATCAGAGTACAGATAATATACTAGTTCAATGATCTAGATAAAATCATCTCTAACAATAAATTGTTAGGTATTTTTCTATTGTCAATGTCCATTCCAAAACAAGTGTAAAAAGTGTAATTATAGTTTGGTTATGTAGTAGGACATTGCATGTATTTTTTATATCTATGAAGGTTCAAATATAGAATCCAAAAAAGTGTCAAGAAGATGGATTCAAAAGTTAGAATGACCGTAAGCCAAAGAGACTCAAGCATGTGTTGAAGAATTTTAAGTCCCAAGAGCAAGCTACCTCTAGAAAGCCAACTTTTGAAATTTAAAGGTAAAATCATAAAATGTTGGTAAGTGGTAATAGGGTGTTTGGGTATGGACCTAATCTTAGGTAGACTTAGAATGGCTTAAAAATGGATCACCCAAAACTGAAAAGGTTCCATAAATATTGGACCAATGATGGACCAAATTGGCAAAAATTAAGTGAAATAAAAATGTGCTAAAAAGGAAAAAGGGCCATAACTTTTGATCCAGATATCCGCTTGGGACTCGTAACTATTAATGTATATTGTCAATTTCATAATTTGTAAAATACATGGAGTGGTAAATTAGGCATGGCATGAGCACATTGCATATCTTAGTCATGTCTATAATCCTCAAGTGATTGGTTTCCAAGAGGGAAGACGAGCTCCAGTCACTTGAAGCCGAGGTTGATCCATTCCCAAGATTGCTAATGTTCGAAGACTTGAAGATCCGAGGTTTATCAAGTTCAAGAAAGGTTTGTAAAGGTATATAATGTGATAGAAATAGGTTAAAAAGAACAAAAGCCCTTTGCATGACCTTAGAGACAAACCCATGCCACCTACATAGGTTCCTAGTGAGTGTGAGTAGGTTTAAGGCACATTAGCAAAAAAATAGGGGAATCGGATCGATCTGGGTGGTGTTGGATTAATCCGCACTTAGTGGATCAATTAGTTACTTACTGGATCGATCTAGTAAAGCTTAAGTGTCTTAGACTGAGATACCAGTTCAATCCGGGGATGCCGGATCGATCCTTGCGGATCAATCCCAAATATCCGGATCGATTAGCAATCATAGAAATTTAAAAAAAATTATGATATTAATGTCTGTGATTTTTTATCCATTGGGATAGATGCTACATTAAGGGTGCACGACTATGCTCGTCTCCTATAAATATGAAAGAATCTCAAATGAGCTCTCTAACTCACAAGAACACAACTTGAACCCAAGAAAGAAATAAAAGAGAGATTTGAGGAAAAGCTAAGGCATCCACACCTTCCAACTACAAAGGTTCATGGTAATACACATTGATTGAAGATCAAAAGAGCCTTTTGGTACTTCCCTAGCACTCTACACTTGAAGAACAAGAAGATGAAAGCAAGGTGAAGGATTTATTCCTGAGTAAACCCTTATAAGAAGCTTCAAGAAGCAAAGAGGCACTCTTAGAAGCTTGGTGGCACACATTGGCATACTAGCTCAACAAAGGAGCAACCACCTTTATATGTAACAAGCAATACACAAGCCTAGTGAGGGAACTTGTATTGATTTCTATTTACTTTAAGACTTTAGCACCCGTTAGAGACATCGGGTGTAGACCACACCACCTGGAGAGATCGGGTGTAAACCATAGCACTACCGCTGGAGACACTGGTAGTGTAGACCATACCTGTCGGAGACACTGGGTATATACCGCTCCCGCTGGAGACACCAGGAGTAGAGCTTGCTCTTGTAAGTAGTAGGTTTTGAAATTTTAACCTTGATTGTAATGTAATTCAATCTTAATAAAATTTTAGTAGCTTCATTGTAAGCTTTGAGAGTGGATGTAGGTTTGAGTGCCGAACCACTATAAACATTGTGTTGTGTATTTGCTTTTGGTGTGAATTATCTCTTTTCTCTACATTTACATGGCATGGATAACATTTTCCATATGATCTTTCATATTTGGTATTAAGTTTCATATTTGAATTAATTGAAAGATTAAAATTAAGAATTGTCATTGCCTTGTACTTATAATAATTGAAATATATGTTAGTGTGCACTAAATTCCAAAATCTACAATAATATATAAATTGGACTTTTAAGTGGGGTTAATTAAAAGAATTTTTATAAATCTTATTCACCTCTCCCTCTAGGATAAAACTCGGATTTTTAGTAAGTACTCAAAACGAGCTACTCAATGATCTCTCTTTGAAATTGGAAAGATCTTTTATTCATGATATTCATAATCACTAGTTTTTTAACCATTTTAATAGATCCCTTGGAGTAGTTTTTTAAAATCTATAAATAGGGGAATAAGCCCCATTGATTAGTACAACTGTAACACCCTGCATTACACTTAAGGGGAAAAAATGTAATTTAACACAAATAAGGGTAAAAAGTATTATTCCACATGTTTAGATAGACCTTAGAGAATATTAAGAACCCTTTAGACCAAGCCTAAAGTGTAAAACCCAAGTCCGACCTTGACCTTCTCAAGTCCTAAAGTTCTCCCAAGAGCGTATTTGTAGTAACTTTGTAGGAAAACCTGTACCAACCCTGACATAATTTGAGGGAAATCCATACATATTTGGAAATATCTAGGATTCTACTTTCCAACAAAATAAATGGTGTACAATTAAGAGTCTCCTAGAAGAAGTTATGATAATTCTGCCATAAGGTGTCTACGGTAACAAGCCTATAGATTTGGGATAACTTTCTGGGTCCACCGACATAAATATTGAGTGAATTAGAATTCAATCCATTTATCCCTATGAATATCTTGAATTCTAGTTTCCAACACAATAAACGGTTTGCAAAAAGGAGTTTTCTAGAAGTTATGGGCATTTTAGTGCAAAGGGGTCAAACTTGAAAAAAAATTGGTAGATGGATCCAACACTTATCGGATTGATCCAAACTCTTATATTTTTTACAAAAATATCCATCAATATTCACCCCAGATTGATCCAAACTCTTAGATTTTTTACAAAAATATCCATAAATATTCACCCCTAATCGATCCAACACCTGGTGTGATTAATCCGCTACACTGTGGATTGATCTGAAATGACCTAGTTTGCATTTTTTTTGAAGCCAAATCGATTTTTCTTCCTTTTGGGGAGTGTGGGACCCCCTAACTTGACCCAAAACCCTAAAAATATGATAAATAAACCCTAATGACCCCATTTATATCAAAAGATAAAGAGTTAGAGAGGCTTAAGAGATTTGGGAGCTAAGTGTGGGAGTTCTTCCTTAATTAGGTAAGTTCCACTCTCAACTTTAAAAATCTTGCTAGAATGAGTAGTTTTCTTCTTGAATCTTTTAGTTCTACTTGATTAATATTATATCTACATCATTTTATAGAGAATGTAGTAAAAGGGAAGAAGGTGTTGAAGGATTTTGGAGCTTAGACAAAGAAAATGACTAAAATTGTGAGTGTCCATACATGATGTGCTACTGTAATACCCCGCACCATGGCACATATATTACTGTACATGTGTCACACTTAGAATGCTAATACATGTCACATAGGTTCTGTACACACATAGGACCACTTAAATGCACATATGTTGATCTAAACATTAACATAACTTTAGAAAGGCACTAACGAAAATGTAGAAAGAATTTGTGAATGAAACTTATACCTTTGGATAGACATGGAAATCTAAAGTCTTACACAATAAACAACGAACAAAACAGACACCAAATGAAAAACTTAAAGGTAATTTACTAAGCAAGGAAAAAAAGGCTCAAGGACATGACAAGTTTTGAAGCTGTCCCAAACAGATGGCATAACTTCGTAAATAAATCTGTATCAATCCTATAGGAATCACCATACAAATAATATATGTTTAAAAATATCTATGAGTCTACTTTCCAATACGATAAACGGTGAGGGAATTGAAGTTTCCTAGAAGAAGTTATGATAATTTTTCAAAAAGTGTCTATGTTGTTTGGTATGGTATGAATAAGACAATTTTGAGATAACTTTAAAAATACACCAATAAAAATATAGGATTAATTAGAGATAAAGCCTTATGGATTTGAAAAATTCTTGAAATCTAGTTTCCAATGAAAAAACAGTGAGTGAATCTGAGTTTGGTACACAAAGTTATGGCCGTTTTTCCACCAAGTATCTGTGTTGGAAAAATTCTGGCAGGATGATGTCATTAAAGTAAAAAATTTCTTACAACCATGATTTTTGCATAATTTTAAGGACTTTTTCATTAAAGACCTACCTAAAATTGAAATTGGGAATTGGGATTGTTCTTTAGGCTTATAAAAACATAGAAACTCATAATA
>JAOXJP010084208.1:0-14890 GCA_025762735.1 Platanus orientalis | reverse complement strand
ATGTTTATTGTCTGCATAGTTGTTAGTTGTTTTATTTATATGCAAGAAATCCCAAAACCTTGTTTTGAAGACCTGAGTTTGGTTTCCCTCTTGCATTGTTAATTTTGCTGTATACCTTTTTTTTTAACATTGTTTGGCCAAAAAAATGTGGAACTCTCAAGTAATAGCTGTGGGGTGGCCTCCAAATCATTCATTCAAGAAGAATATTGCAAGCAGCAGTAACTTTTCAAAACCAGCTCCTGAATCAAGTGATGTTGTTCCAACTTAGGTCAAAAGCGGAAAACCGGAAGATTGCCAAAAAGGTTTGTGTGTAAAGATCAACATGGATGGAGTTTCTATTGGAAGAAAATCAAGAGATTGCTGAATGTATTAATGCTGAATTAGAAGAAATAAAATGAGGATGCGATTAGGTGTTTCCAGTGAAGGAAAAAATGCAGATGGTAGTGTAAAAGATTGCTAAAAGTGTTGTTAGAATCTAAGAGATATTGAAGCAATCTCAGCTCTGATCCTTTCTATCATGTTCGTCTACGAGATGGTTTCCACCGGCAAAATGATTTCAGCCACGAGATGGTCAGGTGGATTTTACCGTGGGCAATGCAAACTTGTTTTTCTTTGCCGTTATGCTTTCCCCAAATCTAACCCGGTTTAACCTAAGCAGTACCATGGTTTAAGTAAAAAAAGCTTAACCCATGGGTTAAGCTCTCTAGGTGACGTGTCAATTTTATATGGATGCTCCAGTAAAGCTCCAGTAAAACTCACTATAAGAAATCAGCTTTGTGATGACATGTAAACTCATGAAGGGAAGTTGATTTGCGAAGAACACGTGGCTTGTGAAGAAGGAATAGTAAGTCCCACATGAAATAAAGGCATTGCGAAGAGCTCTTTTTGTGATGGATGAACAGTATTTCGCAAAGGCATGGGTATCGTGAAGAACAGTATCATAAATACAAACATCATTATTTTAAGTGATACGAATCCTGAGAAATCATGAATGATGATTATTTAGAGTCCAAAAATGTCTAGAAAGCTAATAAAAGGGTCCTCACTCATACAAGACTTTTCCAAGTCCATGCAAATTTCAAACGTATGCAAATCCATCCCAAAGAAGAGTCTTACCACAAATAAAACTCTAATGTGTCTGTAAAATCCCTCAAATAAAGGGATTAGATAGAGTTCAATCTGGAGGAGTTGTACAAGCATATAAGGACTCTTCAACAACTAATCAAAGAAGTCACATCGACATATCTCCCATATAAATAAGAAGATCAAGCTAAAAATAAGGCAACAAATATGCATAGAGAAACCAACTGCAAATGTCTATATAAACCCAAGGATTCATATGTCCCAGAAAAACATAGAGAGATACACAAAGAAAATACACATATACATTCATATTGCTCCCAAGTTTGGTCTACTCCTAGATGGCCAGAACTCTCCCTCTCTCAACTCTTATACGTTTTTAGCATTTTCCTCAAAGGCTACAACAACAAGTTCAGACCAATCACCTCCTTTAAATAGCATGTCCATCATACCTCTGCAAAGCAAAATTGAGAAGACACAAGCCCATAGATTTAAATTCAATGTCAAGGCTTGGTAAGGTTCAAAAATTGTAAAGAGGAGAGGAGAGAAGACAGAGCTCACATATTCTTGTATCTATACCATATTTTAATAAAAGTTTTATATTTTATGCATTTTTATTTTATAAATCGTAAAACAATTAGGAAATCAGAAGCCTACCATTAGCGACTATAATTAACAAGTCCCTTTCAAGAGATTTGGAGTGAAAGTCCTCACATATAAAATAATAAACCAACCCTCAAAAGGTTTGATAATTTAAACGCTTTAAGTTTCTAATATTCTATAGAGAACTATACGAAATTTAGAGTTACAGCAAGAAGTGGGGCTCGCTAAATCCTTGGAGAGTGAGAAGTGAAAAACGATAATAAACTAAATAATAATAAATTATAATCAATAATTTCAACTATAATGCAATAAAGTGAATAAACTTAAAGAAAGTACAAAAAAAAAAACCTAAAAGCTCTACTATTGAGAGGTGTCTTCAATTTACATGTTTCTGTTGAGAGCATTTTGGAAAGTGGGGTTATTTTGGGGTTTTAACCACTTTAGGGTTTTAACCACTTTAGAAAGTAAGGTTTCTTGGTTGTGTGTCACTATATAAAAGGTTTCTTTTAATGGGTTTGGAAGCTGCAAAAAAACTATACCGACTTATGGGAAGAGTGAGAGATTGTGTGAGAGGCAATAACATATTTTGTATGGAGAGTTCACTTGGGTTTTTCCATAGGGTTTTTCCTTTGGGTTTGGGAATTCGTCATTAAGTGTTTGTAATCTATTTGTTATCCATTTTAATAGAACTTGTTGATTATCTTCAATTGTGGATATAAATTATGTCAAGCCACGTTAAATTTTGTGTTGTGTGATTGTTCTTTGCCATTTATTATTTTCTCATTTTGTTTTATGTGCATTGCATACTTGAATCTGATCCATGTTTTATTCCGTTGTGTTGTTTTGTCACAACATATACTATGTAAGTACAAAGAATCATGACATATAATTAATATACAAACCATTTCTTATTAGTATGGATAACCATACCTTAGTTTTACTATACAATTTTTATTTTTTATTTTTGTAATTAACGTACATCTTAGAGTTAGACTATAGCAAACTTTGTATAAAAATCATCGGATTTAAATCTTTTTTACTGGATTGGAATAAAATAATATAAACGATAAATTCAAAACTAAATCTTTTTTTACTAAAAAAAAACATTACTCAATCTCAAAGATAATATGTCACGACCCAAATTCACGGGCCGAGAAGTGGGCCGGGTTCGGATCCGTGACACAGGAATGACCTAGCCCGAATCCATCTCTCATAGCGGAGAGACCAACAAACTCGGAACGTGTCATCAACCCTCTTACCTCTTTACATATCATTTTTCATAGAAATTTATTTTCTTATCATTTCACGTTCATTTAAAATAATAATCACATCACATCATAATAGAATAACAATGGTAAATTAAAATCCTATGCAGCAAAAATAGAAATAACATCATGATCATCTAAAAGTATCTCATACCCACCCAAAATAAAAGAGGGTCTACACCTGCCCATAAAGTATATATAATTATTGCCCACAAAGGGGTCCATCTTAAATAAACAAAGTACTACATCACTGATAAAGTAACTAAAACTGAAATAAAATGTATCATCTTTGAGCTTGAATGCCTTTTCCTCATCTCTTCCTCTTTCTAAGGCACAATCTAACCTGTGCACCTATACATCTGTGGGTGGTGCCAATTGGGATAAGCTTGACGGGCTTAGTGGGAGGGTATGCAGTTTATACAACACTACAGGAAGCCAAAGATATTCACAGTAGCAAATAGAAGGAATCAAGATAAACTAAAGAATCAAAGTAAGAATGATAATACATCATATTTACCAAACATGTATCCCTACTATGAAACAAGTATATACATGTCATAAGATAACCACAAAAGAGCTTAAAGTGAACTAAATTGAATCTTGTGTATGCTACATGTTATATGCCACATACTAAATACTATATGTACATAGAAAGTGTTATATACCTCATGCCAAGTAATACATGCCACATGTCAACCCATAAGGGGTCTCTATCACATAATGAAGCCCAATGTAAATAAAACATGTGAAGTCTCCGTCAAATCCAAAGCATATAACCCATGTGAGGGTTTCCGGTAAAACAAATCAAATAACTCATGCAAGAGTCTCCGACAAAGCAAAACACATAACCAATATAAGGGTCTCCGGTGTAACATATCATATAGCATATATTAGGCCCCTATGGCCATCTTCACCTATTAATGTGACCCGGTGATTGGGTACCTGAAGTCATAAAGGCTAACTTACAAATGGGTCTCTGCGGTCATAAGACCAATGGGCATGATGACAGTCTTTACCTATTAATGTGACTTGGTGATTGGGTTCATGAAGCCATAAAAACTAACCTATAAAGGGGTCTCCAGGGTTATAAGACCAATGGGCATGATATAGTCATCTTCACCTATTAATGTGACCTGATGATTAGGTACTTGAACTCACTAGACAAGTATATAGTCTCTTCGCCCAAGGGCGGTCTCTAATAGACAACTTGTGTTTCTTCGTTAATTGGTGGTCATCACTGAGCAAATGTATAACCCCTTCACCTAAGGACAGTCATCACTGGACGACTAGTGTGCCTTCGCTAATGGCGGCCATTACTGGACATCCTGTGTCCTTTCACCAAATGGCGGTCACTAGACGAGTATATAGCCCCTTCGCCTAATAGCTGTTATTGTTCATGCATCATCCCACTTAGGGGTATATCATTCCAAATCCCTATTTCCAAAACCAACACCAAAATCCATACTCATGTATTGGTAAAATAACTCCTACATAAATATGTCATGTAAAAGATATCTATGTGTACTAATCCATAAATAGTTCTAAAAATTAAAGAGATAAATCACATATATGATCCGACACTAACAGGAAAATATAGATGTCGATACCCACCCCCAAGACATGTATGATGTTCATGCTAGTAAAACCATGTCATGTTGAATGTTACGAATGATATGACTGAATAGCCCACATTTTTCCTAAAACTTATAAAAGAATATAAGTGAGAAGCTCTTTGAAATCATTGAAGTAAACCATACTAAGGACAACATAATTATGCCACCAAGAGTTCCCAAATAATGCCAAACCCAATGTATTAACACATGAGTTCTAGGGTCTTATCATGAGAATCCATAGAATATCATAAATTGTTATAGGCTAATATGTATATATGATGGAATTCTCTAAAAAATACAATAAGTTCATCAAGGAATCCAAAGACATCCAAGAAACACGTAAACAACATGAAAAATATGTGAGAAACATTTTATCAAGCATGTAGAGTGAAAGAATTAAGGAATTCAAAGGAAATGAAAGAGAAAGCTCAATCTTCACTAGAAGAAACCTTCCACACCCTACAACACAGGTGAATCAAGCTCCCAAACTTCATCACATGAAATAGAGACCATCTAATCTCTTCTACGAAGCTTCAGTCACAAGATCACAACTCGATAACCCAAGAAATCAAAGAATCTAATAAAGAAATTACCAAGTATCATGCTCACATCATAGGACTATGATATATTATCAAGAAATCAACATAGTCAAAAATAAATAGAAATGAATCAACCAATACAAACTCTCAACCATCAAATCTAACATCTTAAGAGAAGAAAATGTGCATAAAATGCATATTTACTCACCAACCATTTCCAAAGAGATTAAAATCCATAAATCTTAGCAAACATAGAGTAGAAACACTTTTCTATAAACCTAGAAAGGAGAAACTGCAGCATAAACAACATATCTACTCATCAAAAGCTTAAACTTTCAATGCACAAGAGGATCCTCCTCCAAAATCTCTTTGCTTTTGCCAACCCCTCCTTCCTCTAAAAGAAACTAAAGCATTTCATAGTGAGAATACATAAACCTATGTAAAGAAACATAAATTCATGCTTACTTAGGCTAGATCTAGGAAGAAAAATGTTTACTCTAGCATATTTCCAAAATTGGAAGAGGAAACTACCAAATTAGGGATGATCTCCCACACTTAGCTCCCAAATTCTCCAAGTTTCTCTAACTCTTTATCTTTTTGTGTAAAATGAGGTTACTAGGGTTTCTTTAAGATATTTTTAAAGTTTTAGATCGAATTGGGAGTGTCCCACACTCCTTAAAATGAAGAAAAATTAAATTTCCTTAAAAAAATTGTATTCTAGCCATTTGGATCAATCTTAGGATAGATCCAGGATTGATCCAATACTTTTTAAGCATTTTTCTGAGACCCAAGAGGTCTTGCATCGATCCAAAATAGAATTTTACAATTTTTAGCCCTTCTCACGAAAACGTTCATAACTTTCACTATACAACTCGGAATCAATCTCCATTTGTTGGATTGGAAACTAGACTCAAATAAATTTTTAACTATGTATGGTACATACCTTATTTTCATCAGGATTGATGTCAATGGGCCTGAGGAGTTACCCCAAATCCATAAGCCTATCAGCACAGACACCTCGTGGTACAATAAGCATAACTTATTATAGGAAACTCTTAATTACACAATGTCTACTTTTATAGAAAGTAGACTCATATATTTTTCTATCAAGATATAGCATGACCCCCAATTATCTCGAGGTTTATGTCAGTGGGCCCGTAAAGGTACTCTAAATGCAAATTTAGGATAACTTCCGAACTTGACAAGTTCTAGGCCCAACTTAGGTTGTACATTTTTAGCTTGGCTTAATGGGTTCCTAAACTACTCTATGATATGTTTGAATATGTTAAAGAACAATTTTACCCTTATAAGATTAAATTACCATTTTACCCTTAAAGCATAATACAGGGTGTTACATAATATTTTATTCAATGCTAAATCTTTATTCAATTCTTTATCTTTGGTTTTTTTTTTTTTTTTTTTTTTTTTGCCATTCAATTATGTGGAATGCCTTAATCCCTCTGTATAGTCTTTTTTTTTAAAAAGAAACAGCATAGGATTTACATTAAATAAAATGCAATATTGTTCCTTAATTAGATCATTTCTTAGTCGATTCTCCAAACGTTTCTACTTACTTTTCTAGAGGCTTCCATTCGTTTCCCTAAATAATTTTCACTTGTTTCACCATGCTTCGCACTTTTGGGAATGCTGGGAGAAGTAGAATAGGGAACTAGCTTCCCAAACAAGCCTTGTAGGAAGCAAGCTTCCCACCTTGAACCAAACTTCACTGCAACTATGGGTAATAATATGGTTTATTGAAACAAGCTCTACATCATGTAAATCAAATTCTCTCATCACTCACTAAAAATTCAATAATTTAAATGCCTTTAATGGTATGATAAAGCCATCAAAACAACAATTTGAATATGGAATAATCAAACCCTTAACAAGCCGAGTTTTTAACAAATTGAGCTTAGAGCAGCTCGGCTCAGGCTCATTAGCTAAATAAGCTCAATTGAAGGTTTGGACTCAGCGCCACAAGCTTCAAACAAGGCTCAAGCTGAATTCATGATGAGTTGAGCTTCAAAATAAGCATATGAAGTAGATGACAACTATTAAAGGAGGCTTTAAAACCCAAAGGATTCAAAGTAAGTATATGAAATACAACTTTAGTATGTACATGAGTGAGATAAGGTGAAGATGAGAGATTTAAAAAATAAAAATAAAAACTACATATTTGACTTTGTGAATTCACTCTCTATGAGAGTCAATGTGGTTCTTTATAATTAGTAATAATCCAATACCCCGATGCTCAGGTGGCTGTGGTATCATCCTTCTAGAGGGAAGGCCATGGGTCAAACCCTTTGGATGCAATTTGTAGTTTGCAATGTCACCTGCATTTCCTGTCATTGTACGGTTTGATCATTCTAATTTGGTTTCGGAGGAACCATAACCGGAGGATTTCTAAAATATTCGTGGATATTATCCAGCGCTTTTTGACATTCCTCATTCCAAACACACTGTGCTCCTTTCCTTTTCTTAGCAGCTTTAAGGTTGGTAAGCATCTATATCCCCTATGTGTGTGGCTATCAAGTCTTGTGACCCCAGGTGGCCAAATAAAAAATGCCCAAAGCAACAATTTCCATATTGACTATATGGAGGAATAGACTGAAAAAAAAAATGTTACCATAAAATTGGAGTTGGCTAGATAAAATAAAATTGTTTTTTTGAATATTATGCGAAAGTTTAATATCAATGGGTCTAAAAGAAATAAGGAAACAACAAGAAGACTAGTCATGAGAATAACGGAGATAATATGCTTAAATAGGTGAATGGCATCACCACAAAGAACAAGTTTAAAAAAAAAAAAAAAAAATTTAAAAATCGAAGGAGAGTATAGTAACTCTGATTGGTATAAAACTGTGAACAACTGACTAACATAATCTAGACATACACAACAAAAACCAACAGCTTACGCTAGTGAGAATGAATATAACTTGGTGCAAGTTTAGAAGGACAAGAATACTGAAAAGAAAGGAGGATATTTTAGACAATGGGATTTATATTTCATAATTTTTATTTTTTTTAGAGGAATTCATGTAGCTGACCCTAATTAGTTGGGACTTCTGTTAGGAGAAATTCATGTAGCTTACCCTAATTAATTGGGACAAGGATGGAATGATAATGATGAATTGATGACCATCTACCTTGCACATAACAATTTAAGCTTGCATTGAAATGACTTTCATATTTAATGAAATATGATGTATTGAAATGCAAGTAGACATGAATGTACTCAATTGAAATCATATTTCTCTTAATATTGGTAGGACTGTGGAGGGGCCCATCACCCATGCTACACACACACACATATAAGTGATTAGGATTAGATTTTCACAAATCAGTGAGATCTAATTTTCCGAGGGTGTGACTCTTCATTTACTAAAAAGGAATTTTCTTTCAATTTTTTTTTCTTTTTTGGCAGAGAGAGAAGGTTCTTGGGTTGTTCTCTTTTTTGGTATGATTTTCTGGTGTTACTTTGTGTTTGATTGAACCCGTCCTGTGAAATCTAGAGGAACTAGCTAAAAGTCACTTGCGGAAGTGTGGAATTCCAATATCCATTAGGTTTTTAATTTTTAATTTTTTTAATTTTTTAAGGATGTTGACAAAGCGGTTGCATCACTACAGTTTAAATATGATCAAGAAAACTTAATCTAATGGAAAATGATTGTTTGTGTATGCAAAAACCTATGTAGATGTGTCACAGATTGACACATGATGTATTTTTTTATTTGGTGCCTCTTTTTGGATGCCTACATTTCAATTGAGCACTTTCTTTTTTACACTTTTAACCCCAAGACCACCTGTCAGCTTATAATTCATCGTAGAGACTCAATCACACTTTTTTTATCACAAACCATTTGTTTTTGTAGATCTATTTTATGGTTATTCAGGCCACAACAACCTTTATTTTCATCAAGGTATAACTGTGAGTTCGTGATAAACCAATGACCATAGCTATCAAATTATACGCGGTTTTAGTGCTTTAAATGCAAGTCGTGGCACTCTATGGAATGATCTTTCTAGGATGTTGTATGTTGTAATCAGGAATGCTTGAGCTTTAGATACAATTCATCTTATAACCATCAATTAGTAACCATTTAAATCATCTTATGCTAATAGAATCAAGATTCCAATCTCTCTTCCCTACCTAAAATAAATAAATAAAAGAAAAATAAATAAATGAAGAAAAGCAAACAAATCAAGTTCCTAGAACAAAATCTCGTGCAGGTACTAATAGCCTGTTTGGCACCCACCTGTAATGTAATCATTTCATTCAAGTTTCTCAATGCATTTGTAGCCATGAGATGATGGTTCCTAATGAACTCATTCAAATTTAATTACAATTAATTAGTTATGAAGTCATCTTAGGTTTTTCTATAAAATAAAATGACTTATATGTTTCAAGTACAAATCGTTGCAAATCTAAATGAGTTCATTACAAGCCATTCAGTTGTGACTACAAAAAGCCTCGGGAAACTCAAATGAAATGATTACATTACCGGCTGCCAAACTCAGCCTAAATCAGCCTAAATAAATCCATCTCACCTAGAAAAGAGTAGACCAAGAAATCAGATATATATATATATATATATATATATATATATATACTCACGTTGGGCTATGATATACATAAATCCTAGCCATAATAGGTAACAACCATCCATGAGTAAGCACCATGCAACAACCAAAAAGAAAATAAAACCACAAAAAAAAAAAACTGAAAATTGTTCATCCACAAGCGAAGGGGCGACAGCATTTGAGCTACTCACCCCCTAAAGCCTTCATATTAGGACCTCATCCTATTGATCTGGTTCAAAGCTGGTTGAAGAATATTGTAGAGAACCCAGAGAATTGCTGGAGCAACAACGAACAACAGAAGCAATCCCCGGCTATCATTTGGAGAGGCATCTGCAATCATGGCAATTTCACCTGCTGATGCACTAGGGGTAGACATGAAGCTTGATGCAGCCAACCCGCCAAGCCCGAATCCTGCAATGATCCCTTTCACGCTTCGCATTCGGTTAATTTGGTTAAGAGCTGGCTGGAGGATGTTGAAGAGCACCCAAGCAATTGCAGGAATTATGGGTAATAGGAGTGCAAGGCCACGGTTATCGCCTTCGGCGATTTCTGCAATTTGTTGTGCTGCGAAGGCTGCATCACAAGAACTCAAGGTGGAAAAGATCGCACCAGCAATGGCAGTTCCGACTAGCGGAGACGATGAGTTCGAAATTTCGGAGGATTTGGAGGTTGTGAGGCCTTTGGGGAGGTTTTGGAGGGAGAGAAGTGAGATGGGTTTTAGGGATGGCTTGGAAGGGTTGAGATTGTTGGGTGAGTTGATGCTCAAGCACTTGGCATTGAGCATGGCCATAGTAGCTATTGTTGCAGCCATTGATGCTGTGGTTTGCTTTTGTTATCCTTCACACTAGAAGGCTTGTTAGTGGGCTTGTGAGAGGCTCAACAAGGAAGAGAACTCAAAAGGAGATAGATGGGCTTTCAAGGGTCTGTTGTGATGGAAAACTGGAATATAGATTTGTGTCAAAGAAAGGCAAAGGTATCCAATAGAATTATGTCTTTCAGATTCTTCTCTTATCCATAGAGTGCTACTGCTGTTATATGGGCCTTACATTCTCCACCCCCACCTCTTCTTATCACTTTCCTGCCACAAAATTGCATGCATGGCTAAGGCACCCATTTTAACATGATAGACCCTTAATTAAGCCCCTAATGAAGTACTAAGATCTCTTGGTACATGAGATCGCTCTTGATCTGATATTTATATATTTGAATAATTTTGTTTTTAACCCATCTTCACATACTAACACTAAGGTTCTCTGCTGCTTAAGAGATCAACTTGCCATGAGTCGAGCCAGAGCTCAATTTCCCACCTCACAGCTAAGCTCGAGCCTGATCCTGGCTAGGATGTAAGCTCATTTCCGTTTAGGTTCGGCTTGTTTATATATTAAACCTATTTATTTAATCAAATACGCCTTAATACTTAACTTTTTAATCTAAAAGATTTGGGGTTGCGGACTTATATGCGGACTGATATTACATTGGCGGCAAAGTGGGCCAAGCCGATCTGAGCCTGAGCTTAGCAAATCCTTAAAAAACTGAGCAAAGCTAGAGCCTGATAAATACAGCTCAAATCCACTTATTTACAACCCTATATCACTGGCCAAACAAATCTGATCCAAAAAAGAAAATCAAACAAATGACTCTAATCCACAGTCGTTGCACAACTTGAGTGGCATTTGTGATTGTCTGTGCTGACACAGACCTCTAAAGGCATGCCATTGATTGACACAAGATGTATTTTTGAATTTGATGTCTTTTTTTGACCACCTACTTTTTCAACTGAACACTTTTTTGGACGTTTTTACCCCCAAAAACAACACATGTCAGTCAGTATAATTCAGCATATACACTACAAAGGCATTTTCATCACAGAACATTTTCTTCCATTTGTCTAGAACTTATCAACCTATACAGATAATAAAGTACTTAATAGATGAATAATAACTAAAATTAGCAATGAGTGGATCAAATTTCTGACACAACTATGTCACCCTCTTGGGGCGGGTTTGATATTACCTTGCTAGATTTCGGGTTTTACAGGGTGGCCCGTTTTGGGATTGGGTCGGTTTTGGGTTACAATACTGTATTAACTATTAAGTACTTTTATATCTTAATACCTCTCTTCCTATTTTCTATTTCTTATATCTTTTGTATAGAGTTTTCCTCCTTTATCTCCCCGGTCCGTTGCACACCCATTCCCAGGTTAGAACAGATTAGGGTAGGGGTTGGCTAATTTTAATAAAATAGGTCCGGTTCATGTTGACCTAAACCAATATCAAACCCTTAATAACCCAAATTTGGAACTTACGGGTGCAACTTGAGAGGGTTTAGAGCCCAAACCCAACTCTTTTTAAGAGTAGAAGGGACCAATCCTTACCCACCTTGGGTTGGAACTTACCATGCCAGAGCAACATGTCCCAAACCCTAACAAAGCTCGGGTTTGAGTCAAATCAGGTCAAATTCAATAGGGTTAGCCCTGGTTTGAGCTATTTTAATTTACACATGTAAGACACCAGCCTTAATAATAGTAAACACCAATCAAAAGATATAGACAACACCATTCATTATTGCATAAACACCAAAGTTATATAAAACGCCTATATAAATAAATCAGGAATCTTAAAAAATAGTGATAAATACATATAAATTAATCAGTTTATACTAACATATACAGGGGTCATGTTTCAAGTTTTTTGGAGAATGATTGTCTGTTAAAAAAAAAAAAAAACCTCTGTTAATTGTGCCACAGATTGACAGATGGTTTGTTTTTGAATTCGGTGCCTCTTTTTGGGCACCTACTTTTTCAATTGAACATTTTTTAACCCTAATACACCACATGCCAGTTTGTAGTTGATTACAAAGACTTTTTCACCCGAGAACATTTGTTTGAGGGAGGTTTGTGTCCACTCTCCTAAAAACTGATAACCTCTGCTCCCTATCAGGGGACACAGCAGGGCCGAAAAGTGATTTACACTTGTTTGTGGGGGGGGGGGGGTGCATTTCACTTTTTACCACTGATATGGTTAGCGCTAGTTAAAGGGAGCAGACCCAATCCTCTTTGCATTTGTTTTGTTTTATCACCTAAAGGGTCGGAGGTAAAGTCTTAGTTGTAAGCATAGTTTATCCTATCAATCTCTAAGATAAACGGTTCCGATCCAATGGTTTTAATCTATCTAATGATGCTTTATCAAGTAGATAAGAGTAAGATTAACTTTTCAATATCCATGGCTACACATGAATTGTATCCCTCACAAAAAGCCAAACAACACCGCCGTGGAGTTCCAAAAGTTAAGAATATAGCAAAACAGTAGAAAGTATTTTAAACATCCGATCTATAAGGATTATTTGTTTTCTTCTTAAAATATATTAGTAAACATGCACATGTGTTGCACATGAAGTCATGTGTTTGGTAAGGAAAAGGAGAAGGAAAATGAAATCATCACGTAAGGTCAGATAGCACGTATGAGATAAATTTATAGGACGTCATGAAGGCTCTATTAATTTTATTATGTCCCAATAAGAAAATACTAGCAAGTGAACCCGTGGCAAGCACGGGTGAATAAAATAGTAAAATGAAATGTTAAATGGTATTTTGAAAAAATATATATATTTACGGGGTAGCTGTTTATTATTCAAAAATGAAAAAGGAAATTTATTAGTTATGATGATGTAAAGAAGTGATATTAAATTAAAGTAAATTTTAGTAAAAAGAAAAAAGGAAAAATATGAACTTAAAATATTGATACATCCATTGTATATTATAAAGAATATAATTATGGTGGTATATAAACATAATTAAAATTGTAAGTAACATATAATTATGAAAGTAATTAGTATATACTAAGTTCGTAATTTAAGACTTTACAAAAAAAAATTGTAATTTAAGAACAACACAGCTTTTAAAAAATATATATATTATTAGAAAACTTAAATTAAGATAAGGATGAAAGAGATTGCAAAGATTAGAGTGAAAATTCTATAGAATTCATATGGTTGAGAAAATGACGGAAAGATGGGGATGTATTTAAAAATGAAACAAATATAATTTCTAAGAATTGAAGATGAAGAGTATGATAAAAATGTTTTAAAATAAGAAAAATATGAAGCGTTTTTTGAGTAAAAAAAAATGATGTATTTAAGAAGGGAAAAAATGGAGATAAAAGATGGAGAGCATGATGTAGAGATTTTAAAAGAGAATAAAAATTTAAGATACCCACGTGGATGAGAGAATAAAAGACATTTTGGAAGGAGAATAGATTAAATGAATCTTTGTAAATGGTATTTAATTAATATTTTTTTAGAGAGAGAATAAGTGATCTTTAATAGCAAATTATTTTTGTGTTGAAAAATAGTTTTAAGAAATTTGAAAGCACGAATTCTACTTGATATCACATTAAAATTTTAATTTAATTTTTTGAAAGGGAGTTAAAAACACATTTGATTTAATAGAGGAGAAATCTATAGTTTGATTACCATAGGTTAAAAACACAAGTATAAGGATTTGTGGACTTATAGTGCAAATGCATTAGTGATAAATCTTCTCACTAACTGTGATCTAATATAAGATACCTTAGCTACAAAATGAATTTAAATGGGTGTTAAAAATATGGTACCTATTTTTTATACATATTTTTTCAATTGAACATTTTTTTATGTTTTTAAATCTAACCACACCATGTACCAATCTGTGGCATATTTATTGATAGTTACTGACCTTTTTTAATTATATAACATATGTTTTGATAAATCTAGTGACCCTGGGATCTTTTATTTAAAATGTGATTCATAGTCCCACTTAAGGACTTGAGGTATACAATTTGCTACAAAATCTTTATGTAGTGGATGCAATCAAGTCTATACATCGAGCATGGTGCAGTTTATCGCAAGACCCTCACTTGCATATTTCTCGTGTTATGAAGAACAACCCATGTTTCATCATTTACTGTGATTCTCTAATCTTTAGCGCTATTGCTTTCTTTTTATTATGCATAAACAAATTTAAAACCAAAAGAAAACAAAAAAAGGAGAAAAAGGAGAAGAATAATATAATGGAATGAATATAGTAAAAATGAGTTTTCATCAATATTCCTCACCTTCGTAAGAAAGAGCGCAAAAACATAAGAATTCATTAATATTCCTCACCTTCCAAAAAAGAGCGCAAAAACATAAGAATCTGTTACTCTCTAAAGATCAACATAATAGGGTTTTCGGC
>JAOXJP010084197.1:0-14890 GCA_025762735.1 Platanus orientalis | reverse complement strand
ACCCTCACACAAGTGGGATCTCGTTCGTGATGACTTATAACCACTATATAATCTTATTTGGGTTTATTATACCTCTTAGAACATAGAAAGTAAGAAAGAATTTGAAGATTTGGGAAGGAAAGAGGAAAAATTATTCCCCAATTTGGTGTGTTCAACCCAATCTTGGGAACTTTTGCTAAATTAAGTGATTTTCCTCCTTATTATCTTAATTTCATTCATTTGATGATACATCTACTTTAACATTATAGAGTAAGGTGATTTGAGGAAGTGAAGTGAAGGTTCCCTTACTTGGAAGCCTTTAGACTGAGGCTTCTTTAGTAATTTAATTTATCTTACTATGGATGATATGATGCCTATTCCTCTTTGATCTTTGGATTTTATATTTAAATTTTGTGAAATCTTTAAAATGTTTGGAAATCTTGATCCAACTCTTTGAACTCTGGAGTGAAGTAGTAAGTTAATCTTACTTACTATGGGTTTGATGATGCAAATTCTCTTTGGATTCCTCTGATCATTGTGTTTTGGTTATGAAAACTCTTTGAAATATCTAAAAAATCATGTGTGATCATTGAATCTATAAGCCTCTTTGTAAGAGATTTTGCTTCCTTTGGTTTAGATGATGAAATTTCCTTTTGAAATTCTTAGTCGATGTGAATATGTGTGTAGACCTATGCTTGAGACAATTGATTCTTGTTTAATCTTTGGGCCTACACCCATTTTGTGAAAGATTATTGATCTTAGACAATGTGTGGATTGATTTTCTTTTTGAAATCCTTTAGAACATACGAAATCTAAATTTCCCCTTATGAATCTTTGAAAATTTGTGTGAAGTTGTGAATCCTTCAAAATCCATTCTATTTATGATCAATTTGAAAGGTAATCTTGTCTTGCCTTTTGTTTGAACCACTAGAAATGGTATTGGTTGATCTCTATGATTTGATTTGTTAGAATACCATGTGAATTTTTGAATTTCTATGGAAATATATTGAATAGATTGATTCTATTAAACTATATGTTTCCTATGTGATTATGTGAAATATGCGAACCTTTGAATCCTATTACATGCTTGAATCATTGACTTTATGTGAAATCTTAGTAAATTATTACGACTCTAGACTTATGAATATCGAATCATATACTAACATTGAATCTAATTAAACTATGTCTTTTAAATGATTGATTCATGACAACATTATGCTTACGCTTGTTTTACATATTATAGAAATATTTTGATTATCGAAACTATATGGACCTTTGGACTTATTGATGTGAACACTTAACATTTGTGGGCCCTGTCATCGAGCTAAGTGTGACCTTTGGACTCTGAACTTTTGGGCATTATCATAGGGTTAAATATGACCATTAGTGATTTGGGCCTTGGCATCAAACGAACTATGTCTACTAACTCTTTAAGCCTTGTCACAGGGTTAAATGTAGCCGTTAATGATCTAGGCCTTGACACTGGACTAAGTGTGTTCTATTGATTATGTGAGCCTTGACACCAAGCTAAGTGTGTCATTTTTGACTTTTTGGATGTTGAACTTTGTACCCCTTCGAATATTGAACCTTATGAACTCCGAACATTTTTAACATCGAATTCAGAATACTTTGAATCTTTGAACTCCGAATATTGAACTTCGAATATTTTGAATCATATGAACTTCGAACCCTTTCGAAAATAGTGAATTTTGAATACTCCAAATCATCGAACATCGGATCTTTCGGGACTAACACAAGTCATCGAATTTGTGAGTTTCAATCTTTGCATTGAATTATTATTCGAACTTAGATATTTGTTTTGGACCCTTGACTTCAGTTTGACGTGTGACTATTGTTATATCGTATTAGCATAATTGTGATTAATATTTCTACATTTGTCTAGCTTGTATTGACCTTTAGACATGCTAGTATTCAGATTTGTGTTTTGTTTCAGATTATTTATAATCTGCTGAATTGCTTACAGGTTAGGATTAACCCAGCCGTTTGTTTTTTAGACTGATCCTTATTGCAAGTCCATCACTCTGAGAATTAGTTATGACACTCTTTGTCTCATTAGTTCTCCATTTTTTATTTGGACTATGTAGAATGATTATATTTTATAGACATTTGAGGATTGTATATATTCCTTTCTTATGCTATGTTTGGGTAACAATGACACCCACTTTAATTTACAGTACTTTGATTTCATGTGGGCATGTTGATTGTTGATATTGGATATATTTTGGAGTGGATGTTTATGTTATTTTTTGCTGCAGTTTATCAATCTATTGTGGTTAATGAATTTTGAATACGCTTTCCCAAATTATTATCGAACAATGCTTCTTGATTATTGAACTAAGGGATTAAGTAAATGGACTATTAGATCTTATATATTGGACCCATGATTTAGGCTATATTGACCTGTAATCATTAGATTATGGATTACTAATGAATCTGAATCTGTATATAGATTCATATCCGAATCCCGGTTCAAGGCCATTACAGAGAGAGTATCTTATGGTAGCAATGAAAGAAAGTAGACAATCTACACTAGCTGATAAGGTGAGGAAGAGATTCTTTGTTTTTGGCCCTCCCATTGGCAGGGAGGGATGGATTCTCGATATCACCATGGAGGTGGGTCATCATCATAGCCAACTTTTGGGAAGAGTGGGACTTCTAGAGAGCCTATAGAGATTGAGATAGAGAGGGCACGTTATGAAAAAGAGAAAACTACATCTAAATGGAGAGCAACTAGGCCAAACGAGTATGGAAAAGAGGGAGCAAAACAAAAAAAGAATCAATGATATGTTTAAGAAAAATGGGAAAGAGGAGTTAACAGGGGTAATGTCAATGGATGGTACAAGAAAGTCATTGATAAATTTTATGATATATTCTCATAGGGATATGATTTTTCACTAATTAGTTGACAGTACCGACCATTCAAAAACAAAGGAGTACATATTCAGGTCAATGGATAAAGTGGTAGATGAGGTAGGTGAATAAAATATTGTCCAGATTGTAACGGACAACGAGGTAGCATTTAAAGTTGTAGGAGAAATGCTAATGTAGAAGAGGCATTGTTTGTATTGGACCCCTTGTGTCGTACACTGTGTTGACCTCGTGTTAGAGGAATACAAAAGAAGTTATTGATAAAAGCAGAAAGATTACTAATGTCATTTATAACAGTGTGCAAGCGGTAAATCATATAAGAGATAATTACACAAGAGGACTATAACTTATTGTGCCCAGGGATCACCCATTTTGCCACAAAACACGTGGTTTTAGAGAGCCTCATGAGACATAAACATGCTTTCCAGAGATGTTTCACGGATGAAAAGTTTTTAGGCTATATCGGAATGAATGACAAGAAGAAGTAGTCGATTGTAGGAGTATGCAAAAATGTGTTGGATAAATCATTTTGGCGTATAGTTGATGAAGTATGTGGGGCCATGGAACCTCTTGTTAAAGTTTTAAAGCTTGTTGTCCAAGATAAGAAGTCCACTATGTCTTACGTCTATGAGGCAATGGATAAGGCAAAGAGATCCATAAAGACCATACGTAATCATAAAACGTAAATCAAGATCATTGACTCAAGGTGGAATAGACAACTCCACAACAATTTACATGCAGCAGGTAATGTGTAATTGTTTATAGTTTCTTGTTATAAATAGTTTGAAATTTATGTTTACATGTCAACTAACTTTATGTAATCTTATTTGACAGTATACTTCTTGAATCCGCAGTTCCGATATACTAATCAAGAAATGAGTTTAAAGAATGATGTTATAGGAACAAAAGCGGTAATTTAGTGACTGCATAGGGATTTGTATAAACAAACGCTGCAATGAGAGAGGTAAGTAATCTTTTAATTTTGATTCAAATCATTGCATACAAAAGTAATTGTATTTATATTTATTCTCAACTGGTCTGAACAAATAAATTGATATACTGTCTGTGACTCTACAGATGAATCAATTAATCAGAGGGGAAGGATTTAAGTCATAACTTTCATTGTTTCCTATGAACAAATGTCAACTATGTATGTATACCAATAAGTATATAGTTTTTTACAACTAAGTGTTGACTTTTATATAAATTTGACAGACTTCTCTTTTATTACAGATGAGTGGTGAGATTTGTATGGAGATAGTATAATTACTCTTAAAGAAATTGCCATTAAAGTCCTCAGTCAGATAGCATCTTCTCCTGAGTGTGAGAGAAATTGGAGCACATTCTCTCTGATTCACACAAGGTCAAGAAATATATTGAAGATGTTGAACCTTAATAAATTAGTCTATATGCATTATAATATATGGTTAAAGGTTCGCAACTTATTTGATAGGCAATAAGATGCTGACTTATACAGTCTTATTGACCTCTACCACATCTCCACAGTTGATGTATTGGATAGTTGGATCCGTGAGGATGAGGACCCAGTACTTAATGGGTAGAGGACAAATTGGATCGAGGGTGGACTCCAACAGGCGGCCGCTGTTGCAGTTGCTACACCTAAGGATATAGATCAAGATATGGATGATAGTGACAGTGAGATGCATGCTTTTTTTTAAAATTTAGGGTCTGATGTCGGTGATCCACCGGATCATTGGAATGATGTAGTACAGGTTCTAGATCCGGGTGTCCAGCCCCAGGCCACCGCCACCCAGTAGCATACAATGTTAGCGACTGTTGAGACTAAGACTGACAGTGATGAGCAGTATTCTGATGATGATGAAGATGATGGGGATGATGATACAAGTGCAAGTGGTTCTACTAGCAAGTGCAAGTGCCACTTGCATATGTAGTAGTACCCCTTGCGGTTTCACAAGTATGATGATCAGTACATTGCCACACAGGATTCATCCCATGGTAGTCAACCTAGACCTACTGCTAGTAAAAATAGAGACAAGTATAAGGCGCCTGCACATACCCAACATTATGATGGGCAGACAGAGTATGGAGGGTATAACCAAGGATTATACTCTGCCTCTACGTATGGGATATTTGACGACCAGTACTTTAAATCATACGATCATGGGCAACAAATGAGGTTTCATCTTCTAATTTAGTGTCAGTGTTTAGATCTTCTAAGAGTGAAACCTCAAGCTCACAACAACATACAGGATTGCGCGAGTGACGTCGACATGATCATGGGAGTTCTTAATGTGACACTGATACATGGAGTCATATTCAATCGGACTCGTATGCTATGCCCCAGCCTGACCTTATAATCAGTTGTTTCAGCCCTTTTTTGCATTCCAACATATTTCACCATGTATATATGAGGTGTCTCATCAAGAAATGAACTCAGTTGGAGATCCCATATTTGACTTCAATTTTGATCACTATCAAGTTTTGAGTCAACAACAGAGGTAGACATCATATGAGGTTGAGCAAAGCCAACAACACTATTAGTATGATTAGTTCTAAGACCAAGACTCCTGATTCACATCCCATGGCCATGATGTCGATCATGCACTTGATCTGCTGCGACGTTCATGGTGACACCTGCACCGCCACCGTTAATGTCATTCTCACATTCTTTGCTTAGTAGTTAGTATTAACTTTTAATTATTAATAGATTTATCATGTTTATATTTGACATATTGACATCTCACATTTTTACTTCAATTATGCATGTTTTTGTTGATTATCTATGATTGTATTTAATATTTTGGTAATTTTCAGTTTCTTTGGACCTTTATTCATGAAACATGTTAAAAATTATAAATTTTTGAACTAAAAATAAGGTATATAGGCTTTAACATGATATAAGTTTTAAATTTTTTCCAAAATTTTTTGAATTTTTTGTTTTAGGGTGATCCTACTGCTTGCCAATCCAGACATGGATCGAATCAGGGATCACTAGAGGCCAATCCCGATCCCAAGATTTTGATCTATGTCGACAAGAGCTGCAACCACAACCGTATTTTTAACCATGGATGATGCTATACATGTAACTTACTAGGTTGAAGAAAATTTGAAGAGAGCAACCAACAGGAAAGGTTTTAGTGAAATTTTTCCTAAAAGTGATTCCCAATTCAATGGATCTTTTAGTGGAAAAACTTCAAGTAGACCACAAGTTAGTGGTTTTTCTTCAATTTCTTCACGAATGACACATAATTCCACCCCTTCATGTGCTAAAGGCAATGAAGGTTCAATATCTAAAGGCAAGGTCAACATCCATTGTTTCACTTGTAAGGATTTTGGACCCTTTTCCACTCAATCCCTAAATCATTTAGTGGCATTTTCTGACAAACAAGCATTAATTAAGAGTGCTAATGCTTCACAATAAAATGAGATTATAATTTTGGAAGCCGAACAAGAGAGAGATGATGGTGGCAATGAAAGTGGTGATGAACAGCCTTGTTATATGCTTCGTCCTTTGATGACAACATATGAGGACAACGAGGATGAAGATTGGAGACAGAGTTACATTTTCAGACACAAGTTCAATGTAATGGACAACTATGTTCTTGGTGATAGATGGAGGTAGCTGTACTAACGTAATCTCTGAAGATGCTACAAAGAAGTTGTGATTGAAGACAGAACCAGATCTTAAACTGTATAAAGTTGCATGGGTCAACAACACCAACCTTAAGGTTCATGAACGATGTTTGCTTACCTACTCAATTGGTAGATTTACTGATACAGTGCAATGATTTACTTACCCTCAAGATTTGTCATATCTTTTTGGTTAACCATGGCTCTTTGACAAGAAGGCCCAATATTGTAGGTATAACAACACCTATTCCTTCAAGCATGGTTCTTTTGAGATGAAGTTGATGTCGGCCCAAGACTTGTTTACATTGAAGGTCAAGCGGACAGCAAGGTCTTTCCTTTTCAAGTGTGTTCCTTCCATTGGTGATGGCATTCTTGGTCCACATCCCAACTCAACGGGGTTGAATTTTTCTAAGGGGAGGTGATTAATGCAGTAGCTATAACATGGCTTGACAAACATCGACTTTTGTATGGAAACCCCAACACAAGAAGTATGAGGGTTTGCTTGGCTATGGGTCCCACAAGGGTCTATCCTTGGAAAGCACCATACGCCCTATGTTGCAGAGGAGTTGGAGGATAGTTGGTATAGTTTGAGTAGGTAGTTGTTTTTTATTTATTTGATTGTAGGGGTATTTTGGTAATTTTATATTTTGGATCAGATTTGGTCTAGGTCCAAGTTTGGACCTTGTTTTGTGTTTGAATCATAATTTGGGTGGGTTTATGTCTAATAGGGTTAATTTTGTTTGGTTATTGCATGTTTGGAAACTAGAGGAGTTTGGAAAAGTCCAACTTCTACTTGGTTTCTAATTAAGAGTCCAAGTAGGGAATTGTATAAATATGCTTGCAATGGGTTATTTTGAGAACTTTTGGAATTGAAGAGAATATTATTGTGTGGGAGACTCTCCAACTTGTGACCTAGGTAAGTTCTTAACTTCTTCTTTATATCAAAAACACTATTCATGGGTACTGTTCACACAGCAGTATTCACTTTTATTTTTCTTCTTTTTCTTCGATTCTTCTTCTTCTATTTCTCTACCATAATTTTATATTTTTGTTACTAGTTTATTTGTTGTAGAACACACTGTTATACAGCTTGAATAAACCCTAATTGCACTCAATTCTAAACGCTAACCTTTCCCAAATCCTAACCCTAAACCTAAACTATTCCCTTCAAAATTTATGTTATCCTTAACCTTACTGTTAGCCTTTCAACTAGTATTTCCTTTTTAATTAACACCCCACAATACTTCCCTAGTATCCTACACACCACCTTTGGTCCTTTAATAATCCCACGTCTTCTTAGCCTTAAAAACAGTTTTTGTTTTCATAGAAAATCCTCTCTTTTAAACCCATAAAACCTGCTGAAATCCAAAATCCAGCAACCTATATTTTTAATCCCACATTGTATACTTATTCTAAACCCTGAATAACCATCATCCTTTGAACCCTAAGCGTTACCTTAATTCTTAAAGAGGAAGGTCAAAAAATTTCTTTCTTGGTTCTACATCATCCACCCGTTACTTTTTAAGTAATCAAGGTTAAGAATCTTATCCAGAACTGTAGTCCATAAAAAGAAGCTAACTTTGGAGGTTATAGCCAAAACCCAAATGCCCTTGTGAGGAAAGAACTAACAGCTGAGTTCTTAAGGTTAAGAAAGAAAGATTTGGAAGAAAATGAGTCTTTCTTGTCAATACTTCGCACCCAACTATCTCTCTTCTTCAACTCCAGCCTAAACCCATTAATCATATTCAATAACTACCCAGCTTCTCGATTTCTTAATCATTGAAATTCTTATGCGGTCTGGGGACCCACACACTACTCCCTACAACATGATAATTCTCGGCAAAAGTCCTAAACTTTTTGCAGGCCACACTATTAATTAACCAAAAGGCCTTTTTAAGAGGCACATCCCCACACCAAAGATCCTCCCAAAACCTGATCTCCTCCCCCGTCGAGATTAAATCCAATGATCATCCAAAAATCTGATTTGCCTTTGAGGATCAACTTCCATATACCCGAACTATACCCCTCATGAATCTCACCGTGGCCCCACTCCGAAATGATCCCATACCTGGCCACCACCATGCATCTCCACAAACTCTCCCTTTCAACCCCAAAGCTCAAAAGCCATTTCCCAATGAGGGCCTGGTTATGGCCTCATAACTTTCTAATACCCAACCCACCATCCTTTATTAGGCGATGCACCATCCTCTAATCCACTAAGTGATATCTCCTATGCTCAGCAGAATCATTTGAAAGAAATCTTCTCCATCGACATTCAATTTTATCCATTATCAAGGCAAGAATGGTGAAGAGAGAAAGGAAGTGATTTGGGATGCTAGCTAAAGAGCTTTTAAAAATATCCCTCCCTTAAAAAAAGGGGTGTTCTCCAGGAGACCAACCTCTTACCAATTCACTCCACAATAGGCTCCCAAACCTCTTTCGCTTTACACTTAGCACCCAGAGGAAAGCCCAAGTTAGAGGAAGGAAGACGGTCTATTTTACAACCCAAAACATAGGCAATTGAGTGGAACTCAGCCACCTTTCCCACTTGAAATATCTCGCTTTAAGACATTAATTTTGAGCCTCGATACCGTTTTGAAACATCTCAAAACGCACCTAATAAAACCCTCCTATCTCATATCCTCTTCACAGAAGATCATCGTTTCATCAACAAATTGAGGATGCGAGATGGGAAATTCATTCGTGCCCACCTCAAAACCCGAGATGAACCCAATCTCCACTCTTTGAATCATTTAGCTTAGAGAGCCTCAATCACAATGATAAATAAGTAGGGGGACAATGGATCCCCTTGCCTCAGATCCTTAGAACTTTAAAAGAAACCTTCCAGAGACCCACACATTTATCATCACTAAAAAGGTCATCGAACCCCACACAAGAGAAAATTCATCTCCACCTCATCCCAAATCCCATTCTATCCAACATATAGTCCAAGAACCCCCCCCCCCTAATTAACATGATTGTAAGCCTTTTCAAGATCTGACTTATAGAGAAGCCCGCTTCTTCTAGATTTTACCCTATCATCCACACATTCATTCACAATTGATAACCCATTAAGGATTTGAGAACACTCTAAGGTTGGGAAATAATTCTCTTTAAATCAATCTTGAGCCTTGAGTACAACACCTCGGAAATGATTTTGTAAACATACTAAAGATGCTAATAGGGTGAAAATCCTGTAATTATTCTAGTCTTTTGTTTTTTGGGGGTGGGGGGGATTAATGCAATGAAGGTATTGTTTAAGTTCCTATGATTGATAAAATTCCTCAAACATTAACAGGAAGTCCTTCAAAATATCCCATCTTTGAAAGGATAATATTATGAATCCATTAGGAGTAAGCACTTTATTCCTATTCATTTCTTTAATAATACCTAGGATCTCCTCTTTCTAAGAAGGCCTCTTCTAAGAATCTTGCTCATTCCTAGATATACAATTGAATTCGAGGTCATCTAACCAATGTAAATAACGTTGATCTTCCTTATACAACTTTTCGTAAAATTTGGCCATTTCCAATCTAACCTCTACTAGATAATGAATCCTATTCCTACCAACATGCAACCCCTGAATGAAGTTATTGATTCTTTTCACGGATGCCATTTTATGATAGAATTTAGTATTTTGTCACCCTCTTTACACCATCTCACTATTTTTATGAAAGGTATAGGCTATGTTTTAAGAAAGTGAAAATTCTATTTTTGTCACTTTTCTTTAGGTTTGACTTTGGTGTGTCAAAAGTCAAAACTTACTTGTGTAGCTTGCTTTTAGTGTCATGTGAAAGGTTATTTAGTTATCTTTATAATGAATCCAACATAACTCGAATCCAATGTGATGGATAGTTGCAGGGAAGCTTAGTGGAAGCACAATGAAGCGATTGGGGAAGTAAGTGGAAGCCTCTAGAGAAGCAAGTAGAAACGTCTGAAATTTTGATTTGGAAAGTGACCCAAGAAGTGAAATTGTATTTTATTTAATGGAAACCCTATGTTATTGGCATTAAATAAAATATATTGTATGAGATTTAGTATTGATTTTGTTGCAAAAAATGATATAGCATTGTTTTATTCCAATCTAATAACAATGATCCAAATCTGATTGTTTTTATATAAGCTCTTCTATAATCAGATTCTAAGATGCCTAGTTATTTACAAAAAAATCTTATGTAAGGTAAAATCTAAGTTTTGGTTGGCCATAATAATAATAAATGTGGTTCGTAAGTATTAGTATGGTTTTTAGGTTTGTTCATTACTTTATTGAGTTTATTCGCCTTATTATATTATAGTTGTAATTATTAATTGTTGACTTTTTGTTATTTACTTCTTTTTAGTTATCTCTTATTCACCTAATATTTTCATTTCATTTCCTAGGCATTCACAATATTTTTTCTAATGGTTTGAAGGTACTTCCAAATTGTACTTTACTCGATTCCCGACTGTTTCTTGATCACTTCCCCAACCGCTTCTTAACTCACTCTCCCGATGCTAGGGGTGGCAACCCAAACACGACCCATTCATTAATCGTGTCAAAACCCTCAACCCTACCATGACCTGTTTATTAAACAAGTAATACGAGATGACCCACGTAATCCATTTCATAAACATGTCAAGTTGGATTGACACAAACACGACCCATTTCAATCCGTTTAATAAATGGGCCTTGTTGAGTTGTCACAAATACCTGACCCAAAAATTGACATGATAGAATTACTTTCATATCTTATATGCATATAAATTATATCAATTATGTACAAATAGGGTGCCTTCAATGGGTTGTGATCTTTAGGTCGTGGGGCTTCCTCCTATATGTGTATTTACCAATATAACCTTTAATATTTTTTTAATTACTCAATTCTCTATTTAAAAAGCAAATTTATATTGGATAAAAATGTTATTTAATTAAACAGGTTAAAAAAGTCGGGTTAACCCAACACGAATAATTAACCAGGTCAATTGGGTTGATTATAGGTTATGCAAGTCAACGGGTCAACCAGTTTTGACCCAAACACGGTTATAGTATACCCTAACCCACTAATTTCGTGTCAGGTTGTAGACCATGTCAAACATTGCCACTCCTACTAGACACTTCTTATTCATTTCTTACTTCTCATTTCACAAGGATTTATTGAGCCTCGCATCATGCTTTTTGCTTTTACATTGCTTCTTGCTTTGGTAACTATGGATTGATGAATGAATGAAGATACCAAGGCCTACAACTGTTCTATGATGTGACTTCAGAATTTTGGAGGTGTGTTGCATTCAACCCTATGTATGGCTCTTAGGTTCAACTAGTGTGACTGTAGTTGATTATATTTTTCTTCTTTTTTTTTTTGTTTTCCTTATCTTAGTGTTGTTGTTTTTTTTATTTATTACACAGCCTACAATCAACCTTAATTTTTTTCAAACCTTTTAAACCTAACCTAATCTCGTAAACCCTTGTCCTCACATTCCTTATAAATTTTGTTATTTCTATTATCCTTGTCATTCATCAACTTGGTAGCAGAGCCTCAGATCATTTACCTTTGGTCTTGCATCAATTTGGTATCAAAGCCAAGCTTGGGGAGTTGTTTAGATTTTTAGAGTAGGTTTTCTTTTCATTCCAAAAGGCAATCAAAGTTTTATTTAGTGATAGATATAATAAGAATGTGATTTTCACAAGTTTGTTGAGAATATCTTACAAGATGTAGATCGACTATACTGTGAATATTAAAAGAAAGTTTATTATCAATTAAGGAAGGGAGCTATTTTTATGATGCTAATTGTAGAATTGTTTTATTAGAAGACAATAAGGCAGTATGGTCAAGGAAAGGAAGTCTATGTTGAGGAGACACATACTTCTAGATTTTTATCCATGGTCTGATATCAATTTTTAGCAAAGCTGCAACAGTCTACTCCAATGGTAAATTCAGCTTTGGAAGAGAATAAGCAAGAGAATACTCCTTTGAGTTTGAGTATTGTCTTCTCACATGAAATGCATGAACCTCTTCAAGTTCAGCCATTGAAGAGTCAAATGATGATTCAACCAATAAAAGTGAAGAAACTTCAAGTTAAATCAATACTAAAAATTCCGCATTAAAACTATAAAATCACAACTTCACAAATTCACAAGTTTGCTTTTGAGGAGCAAGAGCATGTTAGGTAGATGGTGAGAGAATCATTGAAGCTTGATTGCATGATCTTAGTTTGGTGAGTGATCAGTTGTAGCTTTTTGTAGCATGAACAGAAAAAATACAAAAACCCCATGTTAAAAGACAAAAAAAAACCCATGTTTTTTGTTCATGCTGCAAAAAGTTACAACAAAATTTGCTACAGCAGTTTTTTTTTCCTAGTTGTTTTGTCATTCTTGCAACAATATAGGACTTGACTTTTTTTTTTTCCGTTCTCCGTACTTGGAGAGAGATATGGGATGCGATACAGTCTGTACTAAAATTTGATGGGCCTGTGCTGATTTTTTTTTTTTGACAGAGAGAGAAGTAAAATGAACTTTATAAGAATGCAAAGAAAAAAACAAAGAACACTACAAAGGCCAAGCCACAAGTTCACCAGAAGAGTAAACTGGCAAGAGCAAGGCACATGAAAAAACAAACAAAAAGCCAAACAACCACCGGCCAACTCCAAAAGAAACTACATAATCATAGACCAAAACCCATCCCAATCATACATCAAAACCATCCAGAATGGAGACCCAATAAAAAAGAAGTCTGTAAGCTATTAGACAAATCCTGTCAAAAGGCATGTAGATGTGATCAAACGTTTCATTTCTCTCTTTCCAAATAGTCCAATAGATAACCCTTAACAGAAAGGACCAAATGTGACTGGAAAGGCCTTCTAGGGCATGGGTCTACTACCTAAAAATGAGATTGTTGAACCTTAATGAAAAAACCCAAAAGACATGTAAAGAGGAGATAAAGAAGTTCCACAATTTCCTAGCCAACACAATGGATAATTAAATGTTTTGTTATTTCCTCCTCAATCATGTACAAAATACACCTATTCGCCAAGTTCTATCCACAAATCTTTAGGTGGTTCAAAGTCGGAATCTTATCTACATGGGCACTCCAAAAAAAACAAAGAAACCATCAAGGGAAGATCCTACTTCCAAATTTCATTATGAGGGGCCACAACATTGGAGTAAGAAATCAAACTCATGTAAAAGGATTTCGTCGTAAAGAAACCCTTTTTTTTCTTGACCCAAACCCATCCATCCTGAAAATATACTCACGGTCTAATGCCCTCCAAGCAACCCAATAAAGAAGCCAACTCCTCCAGCTTCCAATCATTCAAATCCCTCCTCAATCTGGGAACCCAACTATCAAAATTCTCAGCGACAGATCCCTTTTTATTATCAACAAGGAGATAGATATTCCTAAAATCCCCAAGTAAAGGATGGTCCCTAATCCAAATATCCTCCCGAAAGCTAATCTCCTCACCCTACCTTAGATTAAAATGAATGAATTTCCAAAAATCATCAACCCCATGGAAAATAGGCTTCCAAAACCACACCATGACCCTCACTATGGGGCGTTGGCTTCCAAACTAAAATACTACCATACTTAGCCACAATCACCCATCTTCAAAGACTCTCTCCATCCTTCCCAAATCTCCATAACCGCTTACCTAAGAGAGCCTGATTATGAAGACGGATACTTCTAATGCCCAACCCACTCTCACCTATAGGGTGACAAACCTGATCCCACTCAACCAATTGAAACCTATGGAGCTCAAGAGTATCATTCCATAAAAAATTATTAAATTTTCTCTCAATCCTATTTGCAACCAAAACCGGAATTGTTAGCAGAGAAAGGAAATAGTAGGGAATAGTGATCAAAGCACTCTTAAAATATTTGTTTGACAATCAGTTTGGGGTTTTTTATTTATTTTCAAGTAGATTATTTTTTATTTATCTTTTTCTAAGAAAGTGAAAGTTCATTTCCATCACTTTTCCTTAGGCCTTATCTTAGTGGGTTAAAACATACCGGTTTGGCTTGATTTTAATCGAGATGATGTTTTGGTTAAGCTCACCTTTATTTTAGTTTTTTTTTTATTTTTTTTATGTAATCGTGTCTCATGTAAAAGGGGGCACATAATTTTGAGGGTAGTTTTGATATTACTAGTTTATTAGGGATATTTTCGTTATTTATTTTAGTTGGGGGTTATTTTTGGATAGTCATTATCTGTATTAGGGTTATTTTGGTCCACACATGGGCTTTCTTATGTAAACCTAATCGTAGAACTCTATAATAAGAGCCCACGACCAGTTTTTTTGAGGATGCAATATTTGAATAAAAGCTTGACTCTCAAATTTGATCTCTTTCTTTTTCCTTTTTCTTGTTGTAGCTGAAGAATATCAAAACCCTGGAATGAGTCTAGGGTAAGCCTAGTTTAACGGTTGTAGTGAAGG
>JAOXJP010084186.1:0-14890 GCA_025762735.1 Platanus orientalis | reverse complement strand
TATGCAACAGTGGCAGCCCATGGGGTGCTGAGTGGGCTATCCCGTTGCCTTGGTGTGCTCGGGTGTGCCTTGTCCTTATGCTGGGCAAAATCCTAGCTTAGCCGTGGACAGCCACTGTGGTGGCATGGCAAAACTTGGGGGTGAGGTCTTGCATGGAAAGGCATGGCGTGCGGGTAACATGTCATGGCCTTCGGTGGGCATATTGGCGGAGCGTTGAGGACTCCGGGGTCGTTTGAGGCGTGTTTTAATGACACGGCATGGGCGTCGAAGTGACTAAATAGTCAGTGCACATGGAGCATGTCGATGGGTCAGTTGAAGGACTCAAATGGCTGAAAGGCTAACCTTGGCTAGGTGATGGTTGAGGTACCGCACGGTTTTGACAGAGAGAAAAATCTGGCCGCGACAGTTGGTATCAAAGCCATGAGGATGGCTCATGTGGATGATATGGCCTCTAATATAGGTGATATTAGGGCGAGGTAGTCGACGGACTGATTACCTCTAATACAGTTGGTATCAAAGCAGCGATTAGTGCTCGTTTGGTTGATATTGCCTTTGATACAGTTGATATCAGAGCAAGGTGGTTGACGGATTGATTGCCTCTGATACAGTGGGTATCAAGACCTTTGGTGTGACGGACAACACAAAGGCATAAAGTTTTATTCGGGGATGATACTGTGGTTTCGAGTAGCAGAGAAGGGATGCTGGTTATAGAGACTGTTTGATGTCTATCCTGTGTAGGGGGTCTATGGTGAGACTTGTCCAGGATCGAGATGATGTCGACAACACATTTGGAAGACTTCAATGGGACGAATAACATTGGAGCATTGGTTATTCAGAGATGAGCTTACAGAGGAAAGTCTTGATGGCTCGGGGGAGCAGTTCAAAAGCATGTCAGTAGGTGATGCTGAATGGCAAGAGTGCTATGTAGTTCCAACGGACAGGCTACCATGTGGTGTTGAGTTATATCAGGATGACTTGAGGAGATGTGCGCGGTAGCATAATAGGGTGAAGGCACGGTGGTGCCAAGACATGGCTTGATGGTGGCAAGCCAGTTTGAGAATCTGAATGGATGGTCACTTGAGGTGAAGGCACAAGTATGCTCAAGTATTGAAGTGGCACCAGACAGAGTTCCAGGGTCTACTCAGGGTGAAGACATAGGACATCGAGGCACTAGAGTGAGACATAGACACAGTTATGGGTATCGGGATGGTAAGTCTGCTCAAGGTGAAGGCAAGTGTGCTCAGGTACTAAAGCAAGACACAGTGACAACTATGAAGATTGAGATGGTGAGTCTGCTTAGGGTGAAGACATGGAACGTCAAGGTACTAGAGCGAGGCATAGAGATAGATATGAGGATTGTAGTGATTGGTCTGCTCAGGGTGAAGACACAGGATGTTGAGGTACTAGAGCGAGACAGTGATTGAATTGGTTGGTCTGCTCGGGGTGAAGACACAGGATGTCGAGTCACTAAAGTGAGAAAGTTACAGGAATGGTTAGTCTGCTCAGGGTGACAGCAAGAGTGCTCAGGTATTAGAGCGAGACAATGAGACAGGAATGAGATTTGAGATGGTCAGTCTACTCAAGGTGAAGGCAGGTTGCTCAGGTACTAGAGTGAGATGTTGACACAGATATGAGAAACTGATTGGTTAGTTCACTCGGGGTGAAGGCGATGGATGCTGAGGTACTGAAGTGACACATTGTGGAGACTTAGTGTTGGCTCGGGGCAAAGACAATGGATGCCGAGGTGCTGGAGTGACACATTGATTGGGATAAAGTGTTGGCTCAGGGTGAAGGCAGGGTGCTGAGGTACTGGAGCAACACAGGTGACAATTTGAGAACGGAATAGACAGTGCTTACTCAGGGTGAAGGTAAAGAAGATCGAGGTACTAGGGTGACACAGTGATTTGGTATGGCTATGGTAAGCAGAAGAAGACCTTCAACGGACTGAAGGCAAAGTGGAAGTACTGATGGATGCCTTCTCAGGGTGAAGACATTTGACGTTGAGGTACTGGAGAGGCAACATAAGAGGATGGTTGAACTGGACTACAATGATGTTCAGGGAGACCGAGGTATGGTGACAAGCTTAAGTGGGGGAGCACTTAAGCCAGTGTGCACAGAGGAAGCAATGACAAGTGTAGGTGTGCCACAACTGAGGTCGTTTGTTTGAGGTACTAATGTGGGCAGAGTTCAGATGAGAGCTTTGTTATCTTGGCCGGTTGAGTGTCAAGGTTCATACAGATGAGAGTTAGTATGTCGCACAAGGTAAAGAGCACTGTCAGAGCAAGATCAGTAAAAACATCATAGACAAGGTGTGGAAGACCAAGGAGACTTGGCATAGGTGGTTACGAGCATCAGGTGAAGGATGTTGGCCACGCATTGGACTCAACGGATCGAGTTTCAACATGGGAAGGGTCGATGTACCCAAAGAGCTTTATTGGAGAATGTCAGTGTGGGTTGATGGCTACATTGGCATAGTCTGCAGAGGTAGACATGGTTTGACTTAAAGCACCGAAAAAGGGGTGTTAGCCACAGAGAAGGGAGCTCAACGGACTGAGCCCCATGACATGGAAAGGTCAGAGGACCTATAGATGGAATGCAGGTCAGTGTGGGTTGGTTGTCGCGTTGACAGATGCAAAGATGAGTGAAAGTCCTCAGAGGAGGCGTTGCACGATGGAAGGTGTAAGGCAGTTTCGAGCAATGGACAGGGTTGTTGGCTATGTTGGATGCAGCTTGGTTGGACTTATAGGGAGCTGTAGTAGGTATAGGATTGCACAAAAGCCTGTGAGTCAGAATCAAGGGCAATTTGGAGTGGATGAGTCATGGTGAAGATGAATTCACATTGGTTGTGTCCAGGTGGAAGGGAATACCATGCCGCGATGGATTGCGGTTGACTTGTGAACCACACCTTGTGAGGTGCATGGGTAATGGATCTCGAGGGAGAGATCCGTGGCTCAATGGATTAAGTCACAGCTTGGTTTGGGAGACCTAAGCGTGTAGACACAAGGTACGCGTGATGATCTGAGGATCGTGCCTTGGAGTAAGGCGAAGTTGGGCTGATATCTAGGGCAGAGCAGAGCTTGGGCTGGGTTTGTTCGCTGGCTGAGCCGTGTTCAGAGGATGTCTGAAGCTACAGATGCTAAGATTCAGTGGACTTGGGTGCACAACTGAATGTGCACGTACACGATGGACTGTGTACATTATGAGTTTCTGTGTGATGGACTGTGCAGGGTGGCACTTGGTGTGCATGGAGACCAAGGTGGGTCATTGAGTAGATAGTGTACAGTGGTTCCAAGTCGAGTTCAGTTTGGTACTGGGCGATGATCGGGAGTGGTCGAGGCAGGGGAAGAGGTGTACAAGCCGAAGTTAACACTTGGTGCGCGTGGGGTAGACCGTGGTAGGTCGTGGAGTAGGCGGTGTACAGAGGATCCTAGCCTAGTTCAGTGTGGTACTGAGCATTGATCGATAAGGGTCGAGGTAGGGGAGAGGTGTGCAAGCCGAAACAAGCACGTGTTGTGGGCGTGTTGACGAGATCGTCAACCAGACAAGTGAGGGAGGGTGTCACGGACATGTCGAGGCATGGGGCACTGGTGGCCTGGTGTGTGGCACAGTTGGCCTAGCATGTGGCATGATGATATTCTCATAATAAGGTACAATATGATTTTCTGTACCCGGTGATGTTCCCTTCTAGTAATCCTAGAAAGGCTTAACATACACCTTGAGGAGGGGTGGGTGTCCTGAGGCACCCAGGCCCTTGGCATGGGCTGGAGGCATGCCAAGGCATAGTGGGCACGATGGGTTGTGGCTATGCATAGGTGGCATGCTCCTAGCCCGCATGAGCTTAAACTGTGAGGCATTCCCCAATGTGGGTTAGGAGCGGCTATTAGCATGCACAGAGGTGGTGCCATGAGTTCCCTTAGGGGTTAGGTTCCCTCATGGGACAGTGCTTGGGAGACTAGTGGGGCGGCACTGCGCATTCACCTTACGGTGAAGGTTAGCCCACACGGGTGCTACTAGCATGCGCTATACGACAGTGGCAGCCCATGGGGTGCTGAGTGGGCTATCCCATTGCCTTGGTGTGCTCGGGTGTGCCTTGTCCTTGTGCTAAGCAAAATCTTGGCTTGGCCTTGGACAGCCACGGTGGTGACATGGCAAGACTCGGGGGCGAGGTCTTGCGTGGAAAGGCATGGCCCGCAGGTAAGGTGCCATGGCCTTCGATGGACATATAGGTGGAGCGTGGAGGACTCTAGGGTCATTTGAGGCACGCTTCAATGACGAAGCATGGGCGCCGAAGTGACTGAGTAGTTAGTGCACATGGGGCATGTCAATGGGTCAATTGAAGGACTCAGATGGCTGAAAGGCTAACCTTGGCTGGGTGATGGTTGAGGTGCTGCACGGTTTTGATAGAGAGAAAAATCTCGCCGTGACAGTATCCTCTGATCACGCTTATGTTGCTCCACAGACAAAAAAGAGGTGGGGTTCATACAATTTTTTTAGGGAGCGCTTTTCAAAAAGTGTATGGGCCCCATCTTCTCTGTGTATGTGGAACACCGTAAGTGTGGACCAGAGGATTTGAATCCATAAAGAACGGCTTTGTTTCAAATTTTTTCTTTTTCTCTAATAAGGTAAAATATCTTTCTTTGCATTTTGTAGCATGAATGAAAAGCAAAGGGTTTTTCTCTTTTCCTTTCCATTTAACATGGGTTTTTTTAGGTTGTCTTTTTGTTTATGCTACAAAATGCCATCTTCTAGGTTCACACACACGCACATAAAAAATCATGAAATTGATATGTAAAATATAAGGATGATAAGAATTAAACTAAAAGTTATTTTTATATCATAAAAATTCATGAAATCAATATATATATATATATATATATATGATGACATATTTAGCCCAATACAATCGGTCGAGCGACCCATCTAGGTTAAACCAATTACATCTTGAACCAAGCGTCAAACCGCCATTAGGATCCCAAATTGTTGACTGAGTGTCAAATAATTGAGGAAATGTCGAGTTAACAGACCGAGTGTCAGGTAACAAACCAAGTTGGTCGAAACTCCAAACAACCGATCGAGAGAAAAAATGTATGGGGCACGCATGACGAAATCAACTGTTGTCGAGATTAAGAAGTAGTTACAAGCAAGAGATGACATAGAGATTCAGCCAATACCATGCCGCCATGTGTGATCTACGCCAACCTCCTAACAAACTTAAAGAATATCCCTGACAGGTAAGGCCCATGACTTTCTAATCACCTGAGATGACCCTGGTATAAAGGGGAAAAACATTCAACAAGAAACATATAGCTAAAATATACCCTAGGAGACTGACTTAATCGTCAGAGTGGTGGAGGTCGGCACCACATCGGCGCTCCTCACTTACTGTTTGCAGGCAAGCACTTCTAGGGGCCACCAGAGGAGAACGACCAGGTGGCCATCTTGGTGAACCGATTCCTGGTATCATCATTTGGCGCCATCTGTGGGAAACTAAAAATGTTTTTTGGCAAGACAAATATCTCATGGTTGAAACTCATTCTGGAGTGATGGAGGCTCATCAGAATGCTTCGTCGACAAACAACCAAAGCAGAAGGGATGCGGAGGCCACTGGGATTGCTTCTTTGGAACAACAAATACAAAACCTTAACCAAAACATAAAACAGATGGCATAGTAGAACCAAGAATTGAATCGAAGAATCATGATACAGGAGGAACACCAACTCTTCGGTTATGATGAGTTGCACGAGGCTACCCACCCATAACGCGAAGGGGAACGGGATGATGAAAGAGAAAAACAAGTAGACAGCCATGGCCTCAGCGCTCCGACATCCCATCAAACCAATGGAATGGATGGAGGAGCAGTAACCGAGCAGGAACAAAAGATGTAGATGATGCAAAACCAGCTAAATATCATGATGGAAATGATTAAGGGAAAGGCTCCCTCTATGGTCGTCAAGGCCTTGATATAGAAGATTGATATTCCTTTCTCCATGGCCTACCCACTCCCTAGAAAGTTCAAAATCCCCCAGATGGAGGCCTTCGATGGGAACCAAGATCCCTTTGATCACCTTAAAAAGTACAAAACCCTTACGCTACTGCATAACTACTCTAACGGGATCATGTGCAAGGCTTTTTCGGCTACCCTAAAAGGCTAGGCACGAAAATGGTTTGTCAACCTACAACTGGGCAACATCGGCTTCTTTTCCGAGTTAATTCAATCATTTGCCAATTATTTCATTAGATGGAGAAGCTACCAAAAGCCCGCCACCTACGTACTCAACGTCAAATAGTCGAAAGGAGAGTCGTTGAGGGACTATGTCTCTAGGTTTAACTAAGAGGTGTTGCAGGTAAACGATGCCGACAAGAAAGTAGAACTGACGACCTTTATGGGAGGATTGTTACCCACCAAATTCATGTTCTCCCTCTCCAAGTCACCTCCAAGCACCATGGTTGAACTGATGCTTCACACCCAAAAACACATGAATGTTGAAGACACTATGGCCGCTAAATGAGATAGAGGGGCAAACCCCAGAGAGCAGACGAAGAGGAAGAGAGAAGAACATCCCAAAATTACAAGATGAGATTCCAAAGCCAGAATCATGCTCGATCCTAAGCTTAAACTGAGGGAAGTTGAGATGCTAGCTCGACGCACTTGAACCTACACCCCCTCAACTCACCCCTCGAGTAGGTGCTAATGTACGTGTAGGATGATCCATCATTGAAATCGCCCAAGAATTGCAATAAAGGGATAGATGCTGGCAGATTTCTTGGGGGAATTAACCTTACTGAAACAAGATGAAGGAGCCTTACCGAAGGAGAGTTAGGCCCTACATGTGGACGGGTCTTCAACTAACTAGTCCAGTGGCACATGCTTGTAACTGACTACTCCAGAGGGAATCAAGATTGAACATGTAATCCGGCTCGGGTTTAGGGAGACTAACAACGAAGCAGAGTATGAAGCACTAATCGCCAATTTGAGTTCCGCGAAAGAGGCTAGAGCTAATCGAATTATGGTATACACCGATTCCAACCTCATCATAGGACAATAATAGGTAAGTATAAAGCCAATGAGGACCCAATGCAAGGGTACCTGGTCAAGGTAAGGGACCTCATGTCCTAGTTAGACAAGTTTGAAATCTAGTATATCCCTAGAAATTAGAATAAGCATGCTGACCAACTTGCTTGATTAGCTTCCGATGACAAATACGTCCTGGGGAGCCCATTGTCAGTTGAACACCTCACTGTACCAAACACTCGTACCACCAGGAAGGTTTGAATGAGCGAGGAAGAAAACAATTGGACCACCTCAATCGCATATTTTCTTAGAACAAGAGAACTCCCACTAGATAGGATGGAGGCCAGAAGGATCAAGTTCAGAGCCTGCCGATATACCCTGATAAACGACATCCTCTACAAGCGAAGTTTCACCATGTCTTACTTAAGGTGTTTGTCGCCACATGAGACAGACTACACTCTAAAGAACATCCATGAAGAAATATGCAGAAACCACTCGAGAAGCCGATCACTAGTGCACAAGCTTGTCCGAGCTGGATATTATTGGTCGACCATATAAGAAAACTCGATGAATTATGTTCGGAGGTGTGACAAGTGTTAGAGGTTTGCAAAAATCCCATGACAGTCGGCCGATGAATTCACGTCCATGACTGGACCTTGGCCCTTCTTCCAATGGGGAATAGATATTGTATGCCCCCTTCCTTTAGCAAAGAGACAAAAGAAGTTCATTGTCATGGCCATCAACTATTTCACCAAGTGGGTAGAAGCGGAGGTGTTGGCAACCATTACCAAAAGAAACATACGAGACTTCGTTTGAAAATCCATAGTGTGTTGCTTTGGCATACCACAAGTGATAGTCATATACAATGGGAAACAATTCGACAACCGGCACTTTCGAGAGTTTTGCTCACAACTGGGTATTAGGAACCACTTCTCTTCTCCAGCGAACCCACAAGCTAATGGTCAGATAGATGTGATCAATAGAACGATACTGAAGATAATCAAGACTAGGCTTGAAGCATAAAAAAGACTATGTGAAAATCTTGTTTTAATCCTAGAGGGGGGCTGAATAGGATTTATAAAATTCTTTTTAATTAATCCCCACTTAAAATTCCAATTTTAGATTTTATGATAATTCTTGGAATTCAATGCACTTAAATATATGCTTCAATTATTATAATCACAAGTGCATCGCAATGGAAATTTACAATTTTAATTTTTTAATTAATTTAAGTTCCTAGTTAATTGTTCATATAAAAGATCATATAAGAAATGTTAAACATGCCATGTAAAAAAAGAGAGAAGAGACAATTCACACACAACAAGCAAACACACAACAAAATATTTATAGAGGTTTGGCACTCGGGCCTACATCCACTTTCAAAGCTCACTACCAAGTTATCAAATTTTATTTAGATTGAATTACATTATAATTAAGGTTAAAATTCTAAAACCTACTACTTGCAAAGGCAAGCTCTACTCCCGATGTCTCCAGCGGGAACTATGTCAATCCTAGTGTCTCTCGAAGGAATAGTCTACACATGGTGTCTTCGGCGAGTGCTAAGATTTACACTACCAGTGTCTTTGGCAGTAGTGCTATTGTCTACACCCGGTGTCTCCGACGGGTGCTAAGGTCTCAAACTAAATTTGAAATTAATACAAATTACCTCATAAGTCTTGCGTACTGCTTGATGCACATGAAGGTGGTTGCTCCTTTGTTGAGTTAATATGCAATAGCTTCCACCAAGCTTCCAAGAGATGCATACTTACTTCTTAGAGCTTCACCCAAGCGTTTACTTAAGAGTAAACCCTCTACTAGCTTCCCTCTTCTTGTTTTAAAAATGTGGAGTGCTAGGGAAGCACTTCAATGGTTCCTTGATCTCCAATAGATGCTCATAAATGAAACCTTCTTGGTTATTGGGAGGGTTGAATGCCTTGTTTTCTCAAAGAATCTCTTATTTTTGTGTTCTTATGTGTTAGTGTGCTTCTTTAAGCATCTCTTATACTTACAGGGGACAAGCTCAGTCATGCACCCTTGATTTGACATTTTTTCAACAGTCAAAAAATCGCAGATGTTGGATTTATTTTTTGAAATTCTGCGATGTCGAATTGATCCGGCATACCCGGATTGATCCAGTGTCTCAGTCAGAGACATGCGAGCCTTTCCAGATTGATCTGCTAAGTTACGGATCGATCCGTTAAGTGCGGATTGATCCAACCCCCCCCCCGGATCGATTTGGTTCCCCTGTTTTTTTTATCATTTTGCCTTGATCCGACTCTCAAACACTTGGGAACCTATGTAGGTGTCATGGGTTGGTCCATCAGGCCATATAAAGATCTTTTGTTCATTTTAGTCTATGTCTATCATGATGTATACCTTTACAAATCTTCATTTAGCTTGATGAAGCTTGAGTCTTCAAGTTTGTGGACCTTGGCAACATGGGAAATGATATATCATTGGCTTCAAGTGTTTGGTGCTTGACTTCATTCTTGGAGAACAAGGGCACTTGATGATTATAGACATGACTAAGATATACAATATTCTCATGTCATGCCTAATCTACCACTCCATGTATTTTACAATCTATGGAATTGACAATTTACATTAACATTATGGCATGAGGAGTTACCAGGGGTCCTGTGGGCATACAAAACCACCCCGCGAAGTCCCACTAGAGAGACACCCTTCGCCCTAGCCTTCGGAAGTGAGGCGGTCATACCTATAGAAGTTGACTTAACAAGCCTCAAAACCTAACAACCAGACACTGAGTAGGAAGAAAAGGAGTTGCGATTGAATCTAGACCTTGTGAAAGAAAAGATGATTGATGTCTCCCTTCTGAGTAGCAACCTACCAACAAAGAATGGTGAAATACTACAACGTAAAGGTACGATGAAGGGAATTCAACGATGGAGAGTTGGTTATGCACAAGGTGACCTTAGCAACCCAACTCCTGAATGACGAAAAATTGGGACCCAACTGGGAAGGGTTGTACCAAGTGATTAGGTCTCCACGAGCGAACACCTACTACTTAGAGACCTTGGAGGGAAAGCTTTTGCCTTGGTCGAGGAATGTTGAACATCTAAAAAGGTATTACCAGTGAGCATGTAATTTCAGTTGTGATAATAAAATTCTTATGTTTTGTTGATGTGTGTAGTACAAATGATCTACAACGAGTCCTGAGCAGCAGAATAACGGACTAACGATGAAAATGGTCAAGTCCAGAAAAATGACCCTCAATCTACAAACGATCTACAATGAGTCCCGAGCGTTGGAAGGATAAACTAACCATAAAAATGGCCAAATCTGGAAAAACGACCCTTGGTCTACAAACGATCTACAATGAGTCTTAAGCATCAAAAGGACGGACTAACCATAAAAATGGTCAAGTCTGAAAAAATAACCCTCAGTTTACAAATGATCTACAAATCACCAAGCGTCGGAAGGATGGACTAGCCATGAAAATTGCTAAGTCCAGAAAAATGACCCTCATTCTCCAAAGGTCCACAAGTGAGTGACGAGGATTTGAAGGACAAAGTAGCCATGAAAATGGCTAAGTCTGAAAAAATGACCCTTATTCTACAATGGTCCATAAGTAAGTAGCAAGCATTTGAAGGACAGACTAGCCATGAAAATGGCTAAGTCCAAAAAATAACCCTCGCCCTACAAACGTCTTACAAATGTTCTACGAGCGGTTTATCAACTAACTACAAACAGACAACAAGCACACAAAAAAAGAGAGAAAGAGAGGAGACATTTTACAAACTACTAACAAAAAAGAGCATTTTGAATTGATAAAAAAGGAGGACCCACACCCTACAAAAAAAAGGAAACATAAGAAGGGCCCTTGGCCTACAAGAAATAACAAGAAAAAGGGGGTGGTAACTATCCAGCCTAAGAAGAGGCGTCATCCCTCTCAGGTGTTGAGTTTACTGTCTCTGCCTTGGACCCGACCGAGCAAACTCCTCGTCCGCACAGAACATAGAGAGATCAAGGGAAGGATGCTCTCAAAGGATCCTATGATGGAGGGTCTCGAAGCCGCTGATGAAGTACTTTGAGGTAACATCATCAAAAGCCTCGGACTTCTTGAATGCCGAGAGCATAGTCTCGATGGCTCCCTCCTTCGCGGCCTCCCAAGCCCCTTTCAGAACATCCAAGGACTTTTGAAGCTCTACTGCCCCAGCCTTCTCCCCCTTGAGCTGGTCGCAGACCTCCTCCAACATTGCCTCAATCCCCTTCAGGATATTCTTTGTCTCGTCAAGTTTCCTTGCCAACATAGACAAATCAGTATCAGCCTTGGCAAGCTTCTTTCAAAGCTCGCCAATATACGCCTCTGAACTGAGTTGACGACTGGAGAGGGCGGGGACCTTTGTCAGAACTTGAGAGACAAAAAGCAATAATGTTAAAAAGAAGAGAAGAAATGAAATAAAAATAAAATCAAATGCATGTCTTCTTACCTTCCCCAAGTCATAGAAGGTGCCCTTAGCTAGAACACCAAAAGAGGTGTCTTTAAAACTCTCCATGTCCCCATTGGAGAGCACCGAGCGCAGATGAGCAACTGCTCGTCCTTCATCTTAGAGAAGAGAGGGAGGGGCCTTCTCCTTGCCCATCTCGATCTGCTAGCCAGATATGTACCACAGGAGATCAGTTATGCATTCGTCAAACTCCAACATGGAGTTCAGTCTTGCCTCCAAGTCAACAATAGAAGGAATTACTAGAGCGGTCGGAGTGCTGGCCATTGTCGATGCCTCATCCATCTTGCTCTTCTTAGTCAAGCGATGGTGGTTGAATTTAGGACGCTTGTTGGAGGTAGCGGTAGGGTTCTTTGTTGAGACCTTAGCCAAAGCTGCCTTGGACGGTCGTGAAAACATGTCTGAGGACACCAAGGTATCAAATATGTTAAGGCCATAGAAAAACATCAACATGAGAATGCATCAAAAAATGATACGCTCAAGATAAAGAAACAATAGACTACAACCTGACGGGGGAACGGTGCTCTCAGCAGGCTCAGATGAAGGGGCTCGAGACCAAACAAATACAAATATAAGGACTCAGAGTTTACCAACAGAGGGTAATCCCTAACAGGATGGGCAAAGGCATGATCCAACTTGGACAATTCTGCCTCGGACATCAATGGCTCGGCCAAGACTACAAAAAAATAAAAAATACTAATAATTAAAATTAAAATCAAATTATCCCGACCGAGACTGAAGAATACAAAGAGGGATGAAGGTAATGAAAGAATTACCTACTCGATGAGGCTCTCCTCATATCTTGAGGACGTTGAAGACATGATCGGATGGTGCTTTTCAAGGGCAAGACTCTCATCCATCCCCAGAGATGAAGAAAAACCTATTCTTCTAACCCCTATTCAAAGTTAGAAGACTGATAATTAAAGCGTAATCGAGGGTCAAAGTGGTAAAATACCACCAACTTGAGAAAAGTTCCACTGCCTTATAGCAGTAAAGGAACTCGAGAATCGTCAAATGATCCTGACCACCGCTGCAAGCAGGCTACAACACCATGCAAGCAATCAATATCCTCCACCCATTAGGCACGATTTGACCCAGGGCAAGGCAAAGGTGAAACAACAATTGACGAATGAATAGGGGGATTAGAAAATGAAGTCCCGCCTCTAATGCTTGCTCATAAATGGAGACTCTGTTGGGGCAACAGGCGCAAGCCCACTCACCCAGGTCAAGAATTCTCAATTTGACTTGGGAAGGAATTTGAAAAATGTGATGGAGGTCCCTAAGCCTAGTGTCAGACACCGTGGATGAAACTCCATCGGTAATATAAGGGAATTCGGCGAAACGAGACCACCTAGATGGCTCTAAAGGTTGAGCCGACTCTGGGGTGTCTACCCTGACAAGGTACGATCTAGGGCCATAATAGACTCGGAAGACTCGAAGTTGGTACTCATATGACCGATGGAGTAGATGATGCTGACTGAGGGGCCAAAAACTCCGAGGAGTTTGTTAAGAATCCGGTTGAGGAAGGAAAATTCAAACGGAAGAACACTCAAGTTGGTGGACGCTAACGCGTTCTAAGAAAGAAACAAAGATGAATTAAGTGGAAGCCTAAAGGGGTTCCGGTAGAATTTAGGGCTACATGATCAAAAACCAAAAGGGGGAGAAAAGAAGCGAACGAATGCAAAAAGAAAAAAAAGTAAGGTAAATTAAAGTGAAAAGAGCAAATGGTGTACCTCTAGGCGAGTGAAATGACGAATTTCCTCTGAAGTGACCTCGAATGCAGGCAGGAAAGCAAAAATTTCAAAGATGCGAAAGCCTCGAACATAGAATGAATGGATCAAAGGAAAACGGGCTGCCTTTATAGGCCATCCCATCACGCCCCGACTGTTGGATCATTCAGAATAACCCCCATCATCTGATGAGCATGTCAATCAAGGGAGAAACAATAGCAGACTTGACGGGTCGTACAGAAGAATTAATGGTGGCGCGGGGCTCAATAAAATTGAAACCAAAGCTATGGAACACCTATCGTCTTGAGTCACTTTTTAAATTCCCAACACTCGAATAAACCGACGGCTAGGGAATAAGGGGCAGATGATGATGACGTATTTAGCCTGAGACAATCGTTTGAGCGACCTATCTAGGTTTAACCAATTACAGTCTGAACCAAGCACCAAGCTGCCATTAGGATCCCAAATTGCTGACCAAGTGTCAAATAATTGAGAAAATGCCGAGTCAACAGACCGAGCGTCAGGTAAGCCGAAACTCTAAACAACTGACTGAGAGAAAGAATGACTCAAACACGTACAACGAAATTGATCATTATTGGGATTAAGATGTAGTTACAAGCAAGAGACAACAAAGTGTTCTTGTAGCTCAATTGACCCTCGGTAGGGGTTAGAGGAGGATAGGGTCCGCGTATACTTCTAACTTTAGTGAAGAAAGACGAAAGGCACTAGCTCCCAAGTGAGAAAGGTTCTTGTTTAAGTACCTGGGTCAAAGCAAATGTTCTGTGATAAAAATGCATTGTAGTGTATATGGAGAATCATAAACAGACATGTGCTGTTTTGGGGGGTAAAAGGGTCCAAAAAAGTGTTCACTTGAAAAATTAAGTGGCAATAAAAGTGACATCGAATTAAAAACACATCATGTGTCAATCAATGCACTATAATAGATGTCTGTCTCAAAACAGACAATCATTCTTGTGGGTAGTGCTTCCCCATGTGTAGTTGAGCCATGGCCCTTACTTTCAATTGTATTGCACGTCAATTTTTTGATTTTTTTTGGGGTACATTTCACTTTCTCATTTTCTTCCTGTTCTTGACCTTTTTCTGGCCACTTGGGTCCACAGGCAATTTACCCATACCTAGGGGTGGGAATCCGTGTTGGCAGGTGGGGTTCGTGTGGTGTCAAGATAAAGGTACACGACTATACAATTCAACCCTAATCCTAATCTGACCCATTTATTAATCATGTCAAAGCCCGCTTTGACCCAAACCATGTTTAATATCAACCCTAACCCGCTTATTCTGTGTTGGGATCATGTCGGGTTCTGTGGTAATTCATGTCGGCAGGTCATATATGGCTTAACCCAAACCTGACCCATTTACTAATCCTATCAAAGCAGGTTAACTTGTTTACAGTCAACACTAACCCAGTTATTTCATATTGAGTTCACGGGTCACGTCAGACATTGTCACCCCTGTCCATATCCAATCCAAGCAAGTGCCCACACACTCATGCTTACCCTGGGAAATTGACCCTGTGACGTGCACAAAGAGGTGGGATTTGGTAGGACATGTTAAAGTGGGTCTAAGATAGGAATGGCATTAGGGCCGACAAATCAGCCCCAAAAAAGTGACTTACACTTTTTTGGGGGATTTTTTTCACTTTTTGGCACTGATGTGTT